>JASSRZ010001335.1:0-10346 GCA_032164315.1 Malacoctenus gilli
CTCCTTCTAATGGATGCATAAAGTAACCCCAGCCTCTACTGTAGCGTCTATTCTATGCGCCTTATATATGAACAAAGCTTTAAAGTACGCCATTCATTGAAGGTGCACCTTATAATCCAGTGCGCCTTATAGTGTGGAAAATACGGTAATTGCTGGGGTAGCTGCTCCCGTTGTTACTGCTTTTGGGTGCTCTGGCTCTCAGTCTCAGTCAGAGGAGGGCCCGATGCGCTTTCTTTGACTGCAAGTAAACGTCTAACAAGGCATTAACGATCAAGAAAAGACGCGCAGACCAAGCGAGAGGGTTTCCACCAGTGTTTGGCCTCACTGTAATGTTTTGTACATCAGAAAGTGGGTGTGCAGGCTTTTCATAACATCTTGCTTTGAGTTGAGGTCCTTGTTAGCATTCGCTGGAATCACAGGAAAGGAAAGCGCTTGAGTCACCACCACAACACTCCTTCCGTTTATTCTTTGTGTTGCATGAGCATAACGATGCTCGTGATGCTAAGGCGCGTACACGCCTCATCCAAAAGCACGGAAAACAACATTCCCACCAGCCCTCAGCGGAAACCTGAAGACGAGTGTGAGACTGAAAATTAAATTACAGGAATCTGTCAGGGGGGGAAAGCGAAACCAAAGGGGGCCGGGGACTGTTCCTTTGTCTTGCGCGGCTAAAAAGCCCCCAAATGTTCCAGAGTGCATTTCAATGAGCGTCGGCTTTAAAATGTTCCCGCGCGCGCCTGTGCGGCGCGCCTCGCTGGTCTGCCGCTCCAGACGTGTCATTCCTTGAGCACTCGGCTCAAGAAGGGGTTGGGAAAATGTGAATTACAACTAAGCTACTTATCCACAACGAATTAAGGCCCCGGCATTTGAAAAAAAATTGATACCGAAATTACTGTCATTATGTTGCATTATGTCTGAATGTAATGATTGCTTCGCCGCTGTTTGAAGACAAAAGGCAGACTCTGGGGGGAGAGCCAATTCGGGGGAAGTTGATTTCATGGATCTTAATGATATGTGAACTTCAAAACCTTTATTTCAGCAGCCGTCGTCGCCCGCCTTTTTTTTTTCTCTTCGTTTTTGTTGTTAGCCGGCTAAACAGCCGCGCGTCGGCAGGCGATCCCTCTTTCTTTGGAGTCGAAGCGAGCCGCGCAACTCGTCAGACAGCGATGTCGCACCCGCGTCGGTGTGGCATTTGCGGCGTACATGTGTCCCGGTGAAGAACAAACAGAAGACAGCATATTGCGAGCGCTTAACAGCGATGCATTGAGCAGGGTTCTTCTTTTTTTTTTAATCTCTTATCACTAATTGATGGATTTGGAGAGCAGTAAATGTTTTAAACCCCCCTCATGCATCTTTCAACAAAAGTAGCAATAAGATATACAGTCCTTGAGAGGATGCTTTCCTCGGCCGCTGCCGAGCTTTTGTGGCTACGGAGTTTGCACCAAATGTCTCAGAGGGTGTTGACAAAGAGATGAAGTGCATACTGAAGAGTTCTTTTGGAGGAGGGGTGGGGGGGGGGTCCTTACAGCTGGATTATCCCTCATTGGAAAAGGAGACTCATCAGGATTTTTCTTTTTTTGAAATTAAAAGCATGAATCAAGCAAATGGTGCACTCCTCGCTTAGGCTGATGGGAAGACGTTGTCCCTGACATTGTCCCCCTCAGAGCACACGAACGTCAGCCACCTCCTTGATTGAATTGTGCATGAACGGATGATGCTTGTCATAGATTTCAAGTTCTCTGTTCTGGTCAATCCATGATCTTACTCTTTGCAATGCGAAGCTAACTGTTTCAGCTAAATTTGAGTCATGACCACAAAAAAAAACATCTTGGATGCAAGCAGAAAAATCGGGCGTCCCTCCATGGGGGTTGCGAGACACATCCCCCCTTCGGAGACAGGGTGAGGAGCTCCGTCACCCGGGAGGAGCTCACATTGGAGCCCACTGGTCCCGCTTGTCCAAAGGTTTCAGTGGAAGGTGCTCACGCCTCTATTTCAGAAAGCCTCCCGGGAAGAGGTCCGAGGAAGACCAGGACACGCTGTAGGGGCTGTGTCGCCCGGTTGCCCTGGGAACGCCCTTGAGTGCCCCAAAAAGAGGTGGAGAAAGTGTTTTGAGGAGAGAGGGCACTTGAGAAACAAACGATCCATTATCACTGTTCGATTCGGAGGTACTCGCTTAATTAAAGCTGTAATCAGAATGGCCAAAGTTGCCTTTTTGATGTCAGCGCTGATGCATTCCCTCCAAAGTAGCCCAGAGGTGCCGGTGAAACCACGGCCACCTGGAAGTCTCTCATCAGTCAGCGTTTGTTTCATAGAAGATGCTAAAATTCAAGAGGTGTCGTGCGACATTGTGCCAGCGAGAATTGATGGCCCCCCGCACATCCAGCTCTGCGATAAAACAACCATCACTCAGCGTTACTACACTTTGTTCACATTACATTCCTTTATAGCGGCCATTAATAGTGCTTTAAGACAGCTCGAACCTCCAGCTAATGAGAGCGAGGCGGCGGCCCAGCGAGGCCGACAGCTGCCAGCTTCGGCTGCAGGATGACGCCGTGGGAATCGTTTCCATCATCACCCCCCCCCCCCCTATGAAGGCAAACAGGGGGCCTCCGAAAAGTCGGCGACCCGCCGCCACGGAGGGGCCGCAACTGTGTCCGTCCAGCGGGCCAGCGTTGGCTCGAAAGGAGATGCTTGGATCGCGCTTTCATCCTGACAGAGGGACGGAAATCATCAGTCTATACTGAGATTCCTTTAAAAGTGTGACATTTTCCAACCTAACGCAGCTCAATAACTTTGGCCTCACAGTGGGTGGTTGGTCACACGCGGGTGTTTGGTGCCCGCCAATCGCAGGATCTGAGATGATGGCCAGAAAAAGAACAAGGCAGTGAAGGCATCTTCATCATTACAGAGACACGATGGGAGACACGCATCATCGGTTTGTCAGCATTCGCTTTTGACTTAAAGAAGACGTTTCATCTTGGTTGATAGTTGTTGAAGAAATGACAGGAAAGGGTTAAAGAGTGTGTGAGGATTGGGTAGAATAGAATATTTAAAGTCTTAAAAGCAAGTGCTCACTGATCATGTCTCTCTCTGTCTGTCTGTCTCTCTCTCTCTCACACACACACACACACACACACACACACACACACACACACACACACACACACTTATCTCAAGGCCACGTTTCCCATTGTCCTGGGAAAGCCACGAGTAGGAATTCCTTTCATGTGTCATCCCTTGTCACTGTCCTGTCCTGACAGAGGCTTAGTGACATGCGAGAGGGCCTCGCCACAATGTCCTGCTTTTAGTCAAATGAAGTGTCTGGCAGCTGCCGCATTCATCCAAATCAAAGGATAATCTGCTTTCCATATAAAATCAAGTGATGATTAACTTTTTTTTTTCTCCCCACCACCCCCCACCCCCCTCACCCGCTCCGTTTCTGCCCGATGTCGGCGGGGCGAGAGGAGAAGGGGCAGAGGGGGCCAGCTCGTCAGTGCCAGCACCTCTAAGGAGACAGCTGAGAGACACGGGGAGGGACAGGACCGTCTGAGGTGCAGAATCAAAGAAAAGGGTGGGGGTGGGGGTGGGGGGGGTTTCTGTGAGATTCTATATGGACTCACTCTGACTTGGAGTGCTCAGTGCAGTTCAATTCAAGTTCATTTGAGCAGCTAACACTGATAAATTTGGATATAACAAGTATGTTTAGGTAGATGAATCCAATTCACAGTTTTTCATCCTATAGAGCTTTTCTTTCAATAAATAAATAAATAAATAAACGCACTAATCAGCTAATTAACCAACTAACTTTGATCATTCTTTTTTGAAAAAAAAGTTTATTTTTGGAATTAAAGCTAACTGATGAATATTCTCACTCTATTTCCAGAAACTGATGGTCACCATCATTTCAATCTCATCAGTCAAGAGAGCTTTCGTAAAGCAGTGAGCATGAGTTAAAAGCATGGAGGAAGCAGACGCGTGTTGTTGGGTTGTTGTTGTTTTTTTTGTGGTCAATTAAAAGGGGGCCTCGTTAAAGCTGCAGCCTGCCCTTTGACCTGTCGGACAGGCCCCGGGAAGAGAGGCTGCGAATCGCTTCCTCAGTCACAACCCCTTAGTGGCGATGCCCCCCCCCCCTTTCCAGGCGGAGGGGGCAGAGGGGGGGCATTGTGAGGCTTTGGACCTCTGTCTCCGTATAATTACACCCTCCTGGACCGAGTGAGCACCAGCTACTACCCCACTCCCTCCCCCCCCATCCCCTTTTCGCTATATGCTGTAATTAGTCCAGAATGTGAGCTGTCAACATGCAGGGAAAAAAAATTGTGCCAGTAGGGTCAGCCCACCCCACTCCACCTCCTCCGACTCTGGCCGACAACAAGCAACTAACCTCGGCCACTGGAATGCATTAACTTCCCGCTCGCTCTCTCTCTCTCTCTCTCTCTCTCTCTCTTTTTCCCTCGGCGACTTGTGTCAAATCCAGGTCCCTCAGAACAAAATCTTAATAATTAACTGGCAAATTTTAACATGATTGCTTCTGACACACCTACTCTGGTAATTATTGCTTTGAGGCCATGTGCTAATGAAATTAATGCATTCATTGCCCCAACAAATTAGCATAGCTCATACAAATGGCCCACATTTGAGACCACGCTGCAAAGAGAAGGGGGGGGGGGACAACAACACAGGAGGAAAAAAAGCAGCTTTGACGCTGAAATGAAAGAAACGGAATGAAATGAATAAAAAGAAAAAAACAGATAAAAAGATTAAATGACCGGCGCATTGAAAGGGAGACTATGATGAGCACCGGCTCGCTCACAGTTCTAATGGCGAAAGCCTCTTAATGTTAACCAAGGGTGATCGCGGCAATGCATTACAGAGCGATCGCAGCGCAGGACCAAAATGATTATCACCGTCATTAGAGTCGCGGCTGATCTACATGCACATCCCTCTGTGGACAAATATTAAACGGCCGTGCCACCGCAGACATTAAAATGTTATTATACTGATGCATTAAGTCGGCGCGGCAGAGTTCATGTCAACAGCAGCCTCCCCGAGGGGGGGGGGGGGGGACCACCACGACCGCGGCGGCGCAGGGCCCGCGACTTTCAGCGGTCACCTACAAGCGACCCAGCATCCGCGGGCCGCTCGGACGTCGAGCAGACAGCCGCCATGTGGACATTAATAATTGATGCCACGAGGTACGAGGCGGCCGCCAGCGAGACGCTGCCAAAAGTGCGGGACGAGTGGCCGAGGAGACGGCGGAAAGTGCGGGACAGCCTGCAGCTAGGTGCTGTCAGGGGAGTGACGGGAGGGCAAAAAAAAACAAAAAACAACACACCAAACAATGGGGGAAAAAAAAGAGTCCGTTTAAACAACACGAGGTGAGAGTGAAGGAAACGTGGAAGTGTCGCTGTCACTTGTCCTGAAACAGTAGGTCATCCTGAGTCAATAGAGTGAAAAACTTCACCCTTGCCAGCCTAAAAAAAAGTCCTCCTGGATCTAAATTTCTATCAATATAAGGACAAGGATTCTATCATGAGGGTTTGATGTCACCATTTATCAGAATTTCCACAAAAAATTAATGCAATGAGTCCTAACATGAAACGTTTCCAGCAGACCTGAGCTCATTCCAGTGTACAGGATGCATAGGACAAAAGAGCGAAAGACAACGTTAGTCCCGGGACAAGCAAGAGGCACCGCCAGACGACGGGTCTAAGATGCCTCACCTGCAGCCGGTGGACCTCCCCTCCGACTGTGGTCCAACGGTTTTTACCTTACAAATCCGTCAGGCGAAAACAAAGCTACCGACCACAGTTCAAGAGAATATTTGTCTTTTCACTGATTCAGTCAAAAAGCAAAAGTTTGCCTTTAGAAATGTTGTTTGAGCTGAATGTTTGTGTTTTTTTTTTAAAAAGAAAAACAAGCTTCACCACTAATTAATATGTTTTCCTGAATGTTGTGACACAAACATAATACAACAACTGTGGCATTAATTTGGGCTTGGTTATGAGTCCCCTCATTAAAATTAGGAGTGTTACTTCTACTATTTAGTGGAGATCAAAAGCAAAACATTCACAAGTGCAACTTTTACACGCACGCTCATACCCTCTCCTTCGCTGTCTGGCTAATGTGCAACACGGTTATATTACTGTTGTGTTGCTGTGACACATTAGCCGAGCTGTCAACACGGTGAGGGTCAGTGTGATCCAACCCCCTTATATCTATAATGGGCCTCTCAACGTTAACCCGTTCGTGGCGGCGCAGCCACAGCCGCGGCTCAGCTGGCTGGAAAGGATGCCGTTGGTTGGCTTGGGGTGTGTGTGGGTGCAAAGAGCTGTGGAAAAGCCAAGCTTGGCACAAAAAAACCAAGTGCATGGCTTTCGTCCTTATACGTGAAAAAGCAAGCTTAATGCAAACCATATATTTTAATTCTTTGTACAATTGAGCATGTTGTGCACTGATTCAGCTTGAACGTCCTTCAACCAGAAGCGAAAAGACACAAAGGGACAAATCTTGGTGAGAAGTGAGGATGAGGAATGATGGATGCACATGATGGCAATGTAACAAACAAGGCTGGTTGGCGAGAGGAAGACCCTCTGTAAGTTGGATGAATAAATGCGACGGTGGCGACAGACGACATCAAAACAACGAACGCGCAACCGAGACAAGTGCACCAGACATCCAGATGAGCTAACGTTAATGCTAGTGGCGCACAGCATCTTTTTGCCTACAGGACGGTGACAAAGGAGGAGCCTCCTCTTCAAGAGACAGACCAGCAGATGCAGAGAGACAGCAGCTCTGCAGCTCAGAATGAAAGTAATCGACAATGATCCCTCTGAAAATTATCTTAAACTGCGAGTAATTACTTATTGATTACTTTTCCGACCGAACAGCGGCTGCGGAGGCGAGCCTGGCGTCAAATTACAAGACTTTGGCAATTCACCTCCTCCGGCTTAGCGCTCGGCACCTCCTCCTGCCAGGAGATCACAGGGTAGGAGGCTGAGAAAAGAAGGCCGAAACAAAAGCAGATCAAGTGGTTCCCCCATGGTTTATGGGCTGTATACACGGCCCATCTAATCAGCGTGCCTGTCTTCACACCCTCGGCGCGGGGCCCCCCCCCCCCCCCAACAGTATAGATTTAATGCTAATGTAATTTTGTGAGCTATGAGGTAGCCCAGCTAACACAGCTGCATCTTGCTGCGATTGCCAGGTCAGTTTTACATTTTGTCGCCGCGCTTTTTAGCAGGAATCAGCGCGGGCCCTCCCAGGACAAATCTGGGACAGCAGTTACTTTTTAGTGAAAATTTACAGGGACAACTTCTTTGTGCCTTTTTTGTTTTGTACTTTACATTTTGCGACGTGACATGGTGGGCCACAACCAGACCCTCTGGCAGGCTGGTTGGAGCCCGGAGGCCCGTGTGTGTGAGAAGGCGGCGTTGTCAGCCTGCACATGGAGTCAAAGAACAACCTCTGCTAACACACACGGCTGTATGGATAACAACACTCACTCGAGACCCCCCCCCCACACATACACACACGCACACACTAAATGTTACATTGAACTTTCATCAGAGCGCGTATCTGTCAGTGTGGAAGTATGTTTGGATGATTTCATGTTTAAATTATCCTAAAACTCCCCAAAGGTCGCCGTTCGAGTAACTGTGACATTTTTCTCACACCGCGCACATCCCTACTGTATATACACACACACACACACACACACACACACACACACACACACACACACACACACACACACACACACACACACACAAACTGACAGCGGAACCCGGCGCTCACAAAGCAAACAATGAATAAAACACCCCCGTCACCAGCTTGTGGCGCTTTGACCCACGGCGCAGGCATGAATACATACAGCACATCAGCAGCACACTTCCTAATCTGCGATGGTTAGTAATGCGGCCACCTTGTCCCGCCACGTAACCCCCCCCCCCATCTGTGATGACACATCGGCTCCACCATTTCACACGAATCAAGCGCGCAAAGACACAAGGCGCAACGTGTTGACGGCGGGAAAAATTTGCATGAGGGACGCAACGCGGCGGGGGGGGGGGGGGCGTGATTAATTTGTGCTCACCAAATGAATACAGATTTTGTCATTACACGGCTTGCATCCGGTGCCAAATATTGTAATGTTTTTCGCCCTCCTTTCTTCTTCTTTCCGCGCCGAGCGCTCCGCCACAATAAGACGGCATGAAAAAGGGAAGAAAAAAAAAAAAAAGGAGGCTTACAGCTCATAAGCAACACAACTGCTGGCAAATCAGCTAAATCACGGAGCAAAACAAAGGCCTGATTGCTCATTAGTATTATGGATCGGCTCCGCTCAAATCTGGTTTGGGAGACGCAGGCGCTGTTTAATGGCTTAAACGGTGTTTGTCTGAACGCTCGCTACCTTACATTTCACACAGAATCGTCGGCGAGGCTTCGAGTATTTCACTGGGTTTTTTTTTTCCCCTTTTTTTATTCCTCTTTCGTTTTTTTTTATGGCAACCTCTCCCCCTACTCAACATACGCTCCCGTCGATAAACTCACCTTGGCCTTGCAGATGATGCATCGCAGCCTGTCTTCACTCCCACGTCCCTGCGAGGGGGGAACAATACGGAGAAGTAAAGAAGCGGGAAGGGGAAAAAAACGGCGGCAAGTGACGCGCTGGAGTGACAAATCCTTTGTTTTCGCTTTCATCAATAAACTAATTATGTTTGATTGTGGAAATGCTACAATATTGTTTTAACCTATAGGTGTGTCGAGCGAGATGATGCTAATTTAATCAAGCGCGTTAAGAGAAGATTCGACATGGCGAGCGGGCCTCGAGCAGCAAAACGCGACCGTATTTATTTCAACAGGCAACACAAAATCAAGTCAAACACAGAACAAAGCAAAGAGCTATGAGATCAGGAAATGCAACCATGACACGATACAACAACTGTCGCCGTTTCTCAGTACCAAGTACGCTGAGTGCGGACTCCCGGACCTCTGAAGCTCGAACTTGAAAACTTGGAAACTTCCCGAGGATGGGAGTTCGCAGTACGGTTTTTCGACAACTGGAACGGCAGCGTACTCGTGACGTCACTTCCTTGATTTCGGTGCCGGTGATTATCCCAGAAATGTTTATTTTATGTTGTAAATTTTAATAAAAATAAAATAACTACATAAAACATACACCTTACTCGTTTTTTTAATTACTGCTGACAGTTTTGTGTTCGCTCCTCCGCCATCGCTGGTTGTAGTGAAATGCATTCTGGGATACATGGCTGTCCAAGTCCACGCAAGTCACCATCTGATGCATCCTCGGTAAAATGGGCGTAACGAGTTCACATCCGGGTATCTAACCGGACTTGCCGAAATGCGAACTTGTGTATTGGAACAGGTCTTGGGCGCTGACTGATGACATTTCTCCAGTCCAGGAGAACGCAAGTACAGACAAGTACAGGTATCGAGAAACCGCTCGTGCTACCTCAGTGGCACTTGTGTAGTGTTGCGGGCTGACTTTCTGACAAAACAGTTGTTGTTCCTGTCTTTCTTCTATGCAAAGAAAGAAAATGACATCATGTAATTCGTTGCAGCACCTAAAGATGAAAGGAAACGGACTGAAAACGAGTCTGCAGCGACATGCGAGCTGCTAGCGAAGTGCCAAAAATCGCGGCTAACTTGCTGCTAAGGCACCGCCAACCCGACATTGTTACACACAGAGCAGGGGGGGGGGCAGAAGAACGCAACTCATCGGAAGAGTTGTGTTTCGTTTGTTATTGTGTTGTCTTTCGCACATCCGCTTCGCAGCAAACACCGCTCGGTGTTTTTGTTTGAGGCATAAATTAAAAAGAACCACCTCCCGTTGGAACGTATTAGCGCGACGACAATAATAAAAAAAAAAACCCTAACATGGCTGCTAATCGGCGGGTATGTCGGCAAACCGAAAAGACTTTACGCCCAATGAAAACGGATGTGTTCCAAAACAACAGGTAGCAAACATCAAGCTGCTCGCTCGCTCGCTTCCTTTCGAAGATGCGAACAAGTACGAGGAAGCATCCGTGCAAACACAAAGTGCCAAAGTGGTGGCAACAGCTAATCTGCGCGGCGAGCGCGCGAGCACATTTTGATAGATGTTAATGGAATATAATTATAGAACACTGTCATTAGGCGATGTGATTTTGTAAAAGAGGACCATTGGCCCCTGGCACCGGGGCCTGATTGCTGTGAGTGTTGGGCTAATGATAGTAAACCAGGTCTGTTTGTAATGATGAGAATGATCAACCCTTGAGAGAGTGGGAGAGGGTGAGGGGGGGGGGGGGGGGGTTGGGGGGGGGGGGTACAGGGTTCGTCCAGATGTACAA
>JASSRZ010001336.1:0-10344 GCA_032164315.1 Malacoctenus gilli
GTGTGTGTGTGTGTGTGTGTGTGTGTGTGTGTGTGTGTGTGTGTGTGTGTGTGTGTGTGTGTGTGTGTGTGTAAGGGCACAGATGGAGCAGCAGAGCATGGGATTACCCACCTCATGGTTCATGATCTTTCCGTAGGTCTCCACCAGCGACTCGGCGTAGAACGGCGTCTCGCCGTACAGCATCTCGTACACGCACACGCCCAGAGACCACCAGTCGCACTCCGGCCCGTAGCGGCCCATCCCGTCCTCCATGGCCTGCAGGATCTCTGGCGAGATGTAGTCCGGCGTGCCCACCGCCACCGAGGACTGCACCTGCGGCGGGGACGCCAGGGGGCGGGGTCACCACGGGACCGCCTGAACCCGCTCCCGCGTCCCGCCCCTCGTTCCCGCCCAGCAGACCCCACCCCCACCCTCCCCGTCACGACGGCCGGCCGCTCCTCCGGCCGCCGCGTCCGACCCGCGAAAGACGCGTGGCCAGCGGCGGTCAGAGGCGGGAGGCCACGCCCACTGGACGCACGGCGCGAAATCAAGTCGTCATCAGGACGAGGACAATGGTCGATTAGTCGGGTGGAGACGCTCACCGTGCCGTCCTCCATCATCCGCAGGCAGGAGCCGAAGTCGGCCAGGCGGATGTGTCCGTTTACGTCCAGCAGGACGTTGTCGGGTTTGATGTCCCTGGTGGGGGGGTTCAGTGCTTCATCACCATCATCATCATCATCATCATCATCATCATCATCATCACCACCACCACCACCACCACCACCGGGGCAGCCGGCTCAGTGACCCACCTGTGGATGTAGTGCTGCTGGTGGATGGAGTGGATGGCGAGCACCATCTCGGCCACGTAGAACTTGGCCATGTCTTCGGGAAGCCGGTCCTCGAACTTGCTGAGCAGCGTCAGCAAGTCTCCGCCCACGTAGTAATCCATGACCAGGTACTGCAGGACAAGGACACAAAGACAGCGTCAGCGCGGCGCGGCACGGCGACGGCTCGCGGCGCCACCGGCAGAGCGCGTCCCGCTGACCAGGAAGTTGTCGTCCTGGAAGGCGTAGTGCAGCGTGGTGATCCACTGGCTGTCCCCTCGGACCAGCACGTCGCGCTCTTCGCGGAAACACGCCGTCTGTACAGGGTCACAACACGTCAGAACAACACGCCACCGCGGCGGCGGCGACGGCGGCGGCGGCGCGACGTTCACCTCGGCTCTCTTCAGCATCTCCCACTTGTTGAGGATCTTCATGGCGTAAACTCGCTCCGTGTGCTTCATCTTCACCACGGCGACCTGAAACACACGAGGCAGCGTGAAGCAGCGCGCCGTGACCCGGCGACCTCGGCGGAACCCTCGGCCGCCTTCGGTCTCCATGGCAACCCGGTAAACCGTGGATGTGTCAGCAGGTTTTACTGTGAGTCAACACTCACCTGGACTCCACCCACCCACCTGGGAGCTGTGTGTGTGTGTGTGTGTGTGTGTGTGTGTGTGTGCGTGGCATGAAACAGCAAGCAGGTGTGGTTGTGACACACCTTTCCTGAGGTATGTAGACAATGTGAGAAACAGAAACACACACACACACGCACAGCTCCAATTTTCAAAATAAAAGCCTCTACTGACATCTTCAGATGGTCTCAACAGCAGAGTGTCATGGTTTCCTGTTTACTTCACGTGGACGTTAAAGAGGAGAATTATTGACTGACAGGCAACAGGCCCCGCCCACAAAATCTGATTGGTTTGCCAAAAAGAGCAGGAATGGACATGCAGCAGGCTAGGAGGAAGAGGAAGAAGGAAGGAAGGAAGGAAGGAAGGAAGGAAGGAAGGAAGGAAGGAAGAGGAGGAGGGAGGAAGGAAGGAAGGAAGGAAGGAAGGAAGGAAGGAAGGAAGGAAGGAAGGAAGGAAGGAAGGAAGGAAGGAAGGAAGGAGCAACAGCAGCCTCACCTCTCCAAAAGCTCCTCTCCCGATCACCTTCAGCATCTCGAAGTCATCGCGGTGCAGACGCAGCTCCTTCAGGGTGCTGGTGAACGGCTTCACTGGGGAGACGGACGCAGACGGGAGGTCAGTCGCAGCGCCAGCCGGGATGTGGACGCCCACCTGACCCACTGGAAACGGCCCGAACCAGTCAGTGACGGGCGGAGCTTCGCGCCACGTCCCGACGAACCACGACCGGCACCGTTGCAGCTCCAAGACCAGAGCGGCGCTGCGGGTCGTGACGGCCCGAAGTCAGTGCGGCCTGCGAGGCGGCGCCGTGTTGCGGCGTCCTGCTGCGGGGCCACAGCCGCCGCCGCCGCCGCCGCACTGTTTGCAGGCGAAGTTTGCAAAGCAGGTCAGAAAACAGGAGCACATGAAACCAGGACAGACCAGAACTAAGTGGGCCACCGGCAGCTGCGCCGCACCACCAGGTCCCGTCCGTTTCATCCTGCCACGGCGCCACAGCCGGCGACGGTCACGTCCAGGAACGACCAAACCAGAAGGAGCGAGCGACCGGGACCCGAACCGGGAGCGGCTCACGGTCCCCGGTTCAGGTCCGCCGGCGTGCCGAGAACCGTGGAACCTTCCTCGGGTTCCTGGGCAGCTCAGCAGCAACCCCCAATTCCCCACAGACCTTGAACGCATCATGTGTAAGACAAAGGCCGTTTGCTTCTGAAAACACATCAAGTGTAAGCTTGTCAAAGCGCGCACACACACACACAGACACACAGACACACACACACACACACACCGGACAGAATGTAACGTGCGACACCAGAAGCATCCGTCACCACCAGCTCGGACGTGAACCTTCCAGAAGGACCGTCAGTCCCACGGAGGACCGGGGGGTCCAGGGGACACTGACGGGACACTGACAGGACGGTCCGACAGGACGGTCCGACAGGACGGTCCAAAGACTTCCAGTCGTGGTTCTCTCGGGGTGTCAGAAAAATGGGGGCAACACCAAACTCATCAGGGCAAACTGACTCGCTGCAACCTTCAGAATAAAAGCACAGGGTTTGCTGCTCTATCCTCAAAGCCTTTTACTTTGAACTCTGGAAAAGTCCAGAGAGGTCCGGGTCAAGACCTGGGACCGGCCACATGAGCACATCCGCGACCCGGTCGCAGTGGAGGACCGAGTCCTGGCCAGCAGACCTCTGCTCCACCGAAGTCCACGACTGGTCCTGTCCGGGTCCTGGACCGAAAGCCTGGCCCTGATGTGGCCCCACCCAGATTCCTGCGCTGCACGCAGGTTCCTCGGGCTCGAACAGGGATCCCCGGACCCCCCTGTCCCCCTGTCCCCCCTGTCCCCCTGTCCCCTTACTTACCCCAGTCCAGGAAATCGGAGACGTGCTTCTCGCGGCGCAGCGGGCTGTGGGACACCTCGGAGTGGAAGCAGAGGAGCAGGTCGAGCAGCGCCTCCACGCTCAGGCAGCCCGCCGCCTGCTGCTTCAGCAGCAGCTCCTCCAGCTGCTTGAGCCGGGCCTGAGCCGACATGCTGCCGGGGCTGGGCTCGCGTCGCGCCGCCTCGCGTCGCCTGGCCTCGCTTCGCGTCTCCTCGCCTCGCCGCTCCGCTCAGCCCGCGCCGCCGCCCCGCCGCTCCCTCGCAGACTCTCCGCTTCCTGTCGCCGCGCCGCTAGCTGCTGCTAGCTCGTTAGCTCCGGGACGCCGTGTCCGACATCTGCGTCGCCGCCGTCCGTGAGCGGGGGAGCGTCCGACGGCCAGCAGCGCTCTAGCGCTTCCCGCAGGCCCTGCCGCCCTCCACTTTAATCCGGTAAATCTGGACCTTCCTCTCGCAAACGGGACGTCGCGCGGACCGTCGACTCTCAGGTCGGCCGCTGCTGCTCCATGTCCACGGCTCGGTGTGTCGCTACGGTACCGGCTCCGGCGTGTCCGGGACCGGGGAGTGGGATCAGTGAGCACCGCGGGGGCGGGGGGGAGGGGGGAAGCGCGCCGCGCAGTCGGTTCCGGTCCGGGAAGAGCTGGAGGCCGCCGTCGCCGAGTCCGCTCGCTTGGAATATGGCTGAATCCAGGACGGATGATCCACAGTGAACCGGGACGCTGATCCCGGGGCTCCTTCACAATAAGAGCCGGGACTCCCGCTGCATGTGGCTCTGGCATTTTTCACAATAGGAGCACAAAACCGCAGCACAACAGCAACAATCACGTCCGTCCCGACAGGATGTCAACCAAGTGTTTGGAGGCAGGAAGGAGTCCTGGAAACGGACTCCATCAGTCACACGCGGACCCCCCTGTCTCGACACCGGAAGACCCTGACGGCCGTCTCCTCACTCAATGACGGTCTGTCGGTCAGGTGGAGGGAGGAATCTGGACGGTGTTTCCACCAAACATGAAAGCTGCTCAATGATTGTGCCACACTGACCCAAACAGACGATTGACCGCAATGAACCGCACGATGAAACTCGAATGTCGGCAGCAACTGCCAGAAACTGTTGCTTGCTCACTTTTGACTTCAAATCCGCAGCAATTTACCCGAGAAATGTGATGGAAGAGACTCCCTGGAAGAACGCTGCGTTACGTTACCTCAGCAGGTTCTCCTGAACCGGAAACCACGTTCAAGCCGTAACTTTACGTCCACAAGTTGGGACGTGGGAAGAAACTTCGTGGATCCTTCACCTAAAAGCTTCAGGCGGGAACTTCCTGCACAGTGATGATTAGTTAGTAAAAGTAACATTTATAAGTTTATTATTATTATTATTATTATTGTTATTGTCATTATTATTATTATTATTATTGTTGTTGTTATTGTCATTATTATTATTATTGTTATTGTTATTATTATTATTATTATTATTATTTTATTTTATTACCATACATTAATGCTAGTAATACTCGTCTTCATCGTTTTTAGTGGCATTAACGTCAGTTGTCCTCGTAATAAAAAGTGAAAGCTGTCCGTTAAAGAGCGACTGTGTCCGTTTTTGTCCAGCAGGAGGCAGTCGTGAGCTGCCGCTGGACGGAGGTCCGATCAGCTGTTTACTGTTGACTTGGTGTGTTTGTGTCTTTTGGTTGGTGAGTTGGTTTGTGTTAGTTAAATGTTTCATAATTTTGGATCCAGTTAACCGCTCGTTCGGCAATGACCAAATTCACGGGTTTCCATGGCAACGATCTGACAGAAGATGCTTGATCAGCTTTGCAGAAGGTGATCGATTGGAACCAAACTGGAACATGAGGACCACAAAGACTTGGTTCTGGACCCGAGGAACCAGAGTAAAGCACAAAACAAGGGGAATCACAAGGAACCAAAGAAAACAGGGGAACCTGAGAACCACAGGAAAGGAACCAATGGTTCAGGTACTTTGACTTACAGGCACAAAACCTGGATATAGAGCAACTTACAAACAAGCTGTAGACACACGCCGTGCCCGATAAGCTGGACGCACTGCAGGGAGCCGATGCAATCTTCCAGCTGGTGTGTGTGTGTGTGCGTGCGCGCGCGTGTGTGTGTGTGTGTGGGTGGGTGGGTGGGTGGGGGATTAAGCTGATTAGCTGTAAGCAGATTACAGGTACAGGCTGACCAGGAAACAAACTTCCTGTTTGAGGCTGCGTTGGTGGCTCTGAGCAATGCCGACGACAAGCTCCCGAAACCCGGACAGAGAAACACTGGACGTTCTGGTCTTTAGGTGGTCCTCATGTGGTCTTCATCACAGCAGCAGATGGAGACATGAAGAGTGAAGCAGGGGAAACCTGAAGGACTCATTGGACATCTGATTGGCTCATGTGGTAAGCGAGGATGATGATGAGGATGAGGATGATGGTGATGATGATGATGATGAAGATGATGGCGATGACGGTGATGATGATGATGATGACGATGATGATGATGATGATGACGATGACGATGATGTCCCCCCTGCAGGTCACACGATGTTGGCTGTGTTTCTGCAGTTCGCGGCTGTGTGTGAAGCGTCTGACATGCCCGTGTAAGCTCCTTATTCCTGCTCCACCTCTTGCTGCTGTTACAGGACAGAGACCTGGGCTGCTCCCAGCCTCGCGCCCAAGACTTGCCTCCCCATACAGAAGGAGTGTGGGCCTCGAGGACGACGGGACCAGTCGCCATGAGAGCGGCCCTTCCAGAATCTTGCGGGCACTAATGTTTGCCGGCAGCGTGTTTCGTGCCCCCTCAGAACAGGCACCAGGGGGCGCTGCTCTGTCGGCGGACAGACCAATGGATCAGGATTAAGCGTCGGGCGTCCAGGTCATTCGGGACACGAACATGGGCCACGGCCGTCATGCGCCTCACTGAGGTCGACGGCAGTACTGCAGCCGCAGCCGCAGCCGCAGCCGCTCTGCCGGGGGGCCAGTGAGGAGCGCCATGGCGGTGGGAAGGGTGACTTTCTCAAAGGCAGAGAGGGAGAAGCTGGCGGGGGTCCTGTGGCTCCTGAACTGGATCTCGGTGGTGACGGGGACCCTGCTGTTCGGCCTGGGCCTCTTCCTGAAGGTGGAGATCCAGAGGTGGCAGGAGGTGATGGCCGAGCAGGGGGTCCTGCGCGTGCCGCACATGCTCATCACCACCGGCCTGGCCGCCTGCGGCATCAACTTCCTCGGGGGCAAGATCTGCTTGGACTGTGCCGACACCAACAAGTTCTTGCGCTGGAAGCTGGTGATGATGCCGTACGTGGGCTGCACCTTCTTCTTCACGTCCTGCGTCCTGGCGGGGGCGCTCATGTGCTACAGCGTGCGCGGCCAGTTGGAGGACTCGCTGTTCGTGGGCCTGCGCAACGCCATGCGCTACTACAAGGACACGGACACGCCGGGCCGCTGCTACCTGAAGAGAACCATGGACCTGCTGCAGCTGCAGCTGCAGTGCTGCGGGAACAGCGGCTACCAGGACTGGAGCCACATCCAGTGGATCAGTAGCCGCTACCTGAACATGAGCAGCAGTGCTGTGGTGGAGTAAGTACCGAGAACGGAGCAGCTGGCCAGAGCCGCTCTCCTTAGGGGTCCGGGTGAGGGGGCGAGGGGCGAGGGGGCGAGGGGGCGAGCGGGCGAGCGGGCGCGCGGGCGTGAGAGGGCGAGGGGGCGAGCGGGCGCTCGGGCGACCGCCACGTCCGCGGCTCCTGAGCTGGATTCGGGCTTGGACTTTGTTCCAGGTGAATTCAGGTGCTTGAAGTGATGTCAGAGGATGGCAGGTAACCTCGCGCAGACCTGGCGATCACAGGACCACTGATCTCATTAGGTGTCCTGAGTGCAGGGCGAGTACACAGTGGGACTAAAGCTGCAGGTCAGAGAATTAATGGGGATTACGCAGCAGGGTCACATCAGGTACAGATCAGGTCGCCACGAGTTCCTCTTCGGTTCTCACCGGAACCAGAACTTGCTCCTCGTCATCCGAGCGTCACAGGAACCGGCTGAGCGTTGTCGGTCACAAAGCGGCTCCGTCACGCTGCGGTTGTCGGCGGGGGTCCATCCGGCGGTGTCCGTCCGCTTCCCCCGTCGGAATGCAGTTCTTTCAACCTTTGGTTTTCGGATGTTAGTGCCTCTTGTGGCAACGCTGTTGTGGATTTCAGTCGGGATTCCTTCTGGTGGGAACCTGCTGGATGGGCCGCGTCCCCTCCTCCTGTCCAGGCCTGTCCAGGCCTGTCCAGGCCTGTCCAGGCGACACCGTGAGCTTCACTGTGACTGACCGTCTGGCTCCTGCTGTCCGGGAGGGGGCCTGATCCGCTCCTGGGTCTTCTGGATGCAGCTCAGTGGGGGGGTTCAGTCTGACAGCCCCGTAGAAGAACCCTCCCACATAGCGACACGAAGCCCCGGGGGGCCCGATGGCCCTTTCAGTGGGCTGAGGCGCACAAGTGGAATCGGGCCTTTCGTCCGCAGCTGAGCCGCTAATGGCCGTTTGTGTCCTCGCAGCCGCCTGAGGAGCAACGTTCGGGGCCAGTACCTGATGGACGGCGTCCCCTTCAGCTGCTGCAGCACCTTCTCCCCACGGCCTTGCATCCAGCAGCAGCTCAGCAACTACTCCGCCCACTTCAACTACGACCAGCGCAGCCAGCAGCTGAACCTGTGGAGGAAAGGCTGCCGCCAGGCCCTGCTGGAGCACTTCACCGGCCTGCTGCAGAGCACGGGCCTCATCGTGCTGCTCGTCTGGCTCTTTGAGGTACTGTAGCCGCCGCCGCTCTGCCCGCCTGCCTGCCTGTCTGCCTGCCTGCCTGCCTGCCTGCCTGCCTGCCCACCTGCCTGCCCGCCTGCCTGCCTGTCTGCCCGCCCTCCTGCCCGCCTGCCTGCCCGCCCGCCCATCTGCCCATCTGCCCGCCTGCCCGCCTGCCTGCCTGCCTGCCTGTCTGCCCGCCCTCCTGCCCGCCCGCCCGCCTGCCTCTGAACTGCCGTCCTCTTTCCCTGCAGCTGCTGGTCCTGACCGGCATCCGCTACCTGCAGACGGCCATGGAGAACGTGCTGCGGCTCGGCGACCCCGACTCAGAGTCGGACGGCTGGATTCTGGAGAACAGCCTGGCCGAAACCGCTCGCTCCAACTTCAACATCATCAAGAACCTGGGGAAATGCTACCAGGTGGACGACGACCCCAACATCAACGTCCCGACTGTCGCCGTGGAGACAGAGGTCCTGTCCCCACAGAGCCAGTCCCCGTGACACGTGCGACTAGCTCAGAGCGGAACCAAGGGGGGACCAGGGTGCCCCCTGTCCCGGTTCGGGGGACTTCATTGCTGAGATCCGGGTCAATGTCCAGTTCCTCGAGGTTTCAGGACAGACCCGGATCTTGATTCAGGTCCGAATCCCGCGAAGGTCCAGTTTCGTCTCACTTCAGCATGTCGCAGAGTTCCAGGCCCAGATTCAAACGCTGCTCCAGGTCCGGGAGAGCGGCGAAGGTCCAGGATCGGGTTGGGTCCACATCCAGGTGGAAATCCAGGCCAAGTTGGTTCCCCCAGATCCCAACCGAACACAGGGGCAACACGTGGCTCCAGAGGAGCGCGCAGAGCCTCTCAGAGCGCCACCTGGTGCCTGCTGGACCCTGAAGCGGTTTAGTCCGGGTGGACCGTGCCGCCCACCGGGGGGCGCAGTCTGCCCTGAACTGTTTCAGAGGTTTTGTTCTCAGTCCCAACTTGATGCCTTTGTTGTATCATTGCTGTTGCGTCACCGCAACAGAACCTCGCTTTTACACTTCTTTCTGCATTCAGCTCTGGCGGCTTTTGCCGTCTCCGCTTTGAACTTTGTGACTTTTGACTGATTCGAGTGATGCCAGTTCAACACTGCTCTCATTTCTGTTGGCATCTTTTATCTCTCAGTCGCATCACTTGTCTGCGGAATGTCGCGTTTCCTCAGATGCTCTGACTTCCTGGTTTTTTATTTGTTGCTTTCTGTCCGCTGACGCCTCCGCGAATAAAGTCCTGGTTGTCTGACGAGAGCTGATCCGATTCCGACTGATCACTTTGCAACGCTGCCGTTTGTCCACAAGAGGGAGACGGAGACCGCCTCTGCAAGCGCATCCCAGCCTGAAAAGAGACAGTTGTCATGGTGACCATGCCCCCGACCCCCCCCCCCCCCACACACACACACACACACGTCTTCTCGCCTTCCCAGGCTCCTCTGCCTGCTTACGTAAGCGCTCTCCCTCCTCATCACCCGCTGAGGCCTCACTGAGCGCACAAGCGGAGACTTGAGCCACAGCGTTTAACTGAGTGCAGGAGGAAACCGGTTGCCGCGGTGACGAGATGAAACAAGATCACTGTGCCACAATTCAACTGCGACCAAGTTTTACATAACAGCGGGACCTCAGCCAATCAGGGGGCCTCGTGCGGTCCGGTCCGTGATAGGACGATGCCATGCCTGTCCAGGTGGAGGCGCCACCACGACCTGAGCACACGCTCCCCGCTGCCTGTCCGAAGGCTCGGCCGACGGCTGCATCCGACTGCACGGTCAGTCTCCGTGCCCGCTGATGCCTCTCAGACATCACCTGAGCAGGCTCGGCCCGTTTGAGCCGATTTCCATCCGTCCCAGCCAAGCTGTCCACACGCTGGGTGGGTCCTGGAAACGCCCCATAGGGAGGGGGGGGGGGGCAGCAGGCTGTGTGGTTGCTCCCAGTCCTACCCCTGGCTGCCGTCCGGCCACACTGGCCACCGTCCGATCCTTCCTCCTTCAAACGAAGGCCGGGACAACCAGCTGCTGGTTCCAGGACACGCGGAGTCCAGTGAGCGAGGCGACAGTCGGCCAAGCAGCCGCTTCATTCAAACTCACAGAGCTTTAATCAACATGCAGCTCAGGCAGCGCCACAACAACAGGCTGAGGTGTGTCCGCGTCCCCACAGCTCCTTGAATACAATCCGCGCGCGCGCGCGCTCACACACGCACGCACGCACACACACACACACACACACACACACACACACACACACACACACACACACACACACA
>JASSRZ010001338.1:0-10338 GCA_032164315.1 Malacoctenus gilli
TGTGAACATTAGGACACCTTTTGATGGTTTCATTTTGCACACAATTATTAATGTGAAAGGCCTTGACATCAAAATGATCCATTTATTGTAACAATTTATTGATTAGAAATGAAGTTAAATGTAATTTTAAGTTACTATGTCCTTATGCGACAAGACTTCTGTCAATGACTGTAGTTTGTATGTATCTACTCAGCTGGTAAATTATCATTCATCAATCTTTTGCAGCTCAATTGTTTTATTTTTTCTTGTTTGACAGGTGCGTGACCTTCATATCTTGGTCACATAATCTTCAGTTTCCATGGTGAAGTTCGAAGCTTTGTCTAACTTCTCTGTGTCTGAGATTGTTCATGTGCAGCAAATGCCAAATTTTAATGTTAACGTGCATGTAGATTAGAAAATCCCAGTTTGATGTGATGTTAAATTTTGAAGGTTACATTTTATAATAACTCTGTTGTCTTAAGAATTTCTCTTATTTTGACGTCTAATGCGTTACTTATATCATTTAGCTAAGACTTAGATGCCTTTCTTGCTAAAAAATGTCCATTTTCTGAATCTTCTTTTATTTGTCCAAAGCTATTGTCAACTTGAATTTTGGAAACTCTGATCTGAAAGCACAGTCACTTCTTGGTCAGCCAGTCTACCCTGTTAATTTAACAGGTTTTTGCGCTTCCTTGATTGCTTTCAGTTTCCTAGTGATACTGGTTTGTTGCTTTTCCTGGTCTGCGCTAATTTCAATTTGTCACTTCTTATTAATTTTAGTCATTTTGAATCTGCTGGGGTTTTTTGCCTGGGTTCTTGCATTTATTTCTACATTTATATACATTTTTAACAACAATTAGGTAAAATACAAGTAACATGCCAGCATCATTTTGCAATCTGTGTAGAAGCTTCACAGTATCACCAAACTGACAGTACATGTTTTCCTCAACCCCCTCCAAAAAAGCGAGCCACATTCACTTCCCCTGAACTTCACTCAATACTCAGCTGCATTTCTTTCTTGTTGTCTGACCTCAGTCGTGCAGAGGAAATGTATTCCTTCAAGGGACCCTCGGTCAGTCTTTCTTCATTTCCTCCTTCCCTTTCCAAATCAATATGTTACTAATGGTTTTCAAAATCAAATGCTAACCTTTAACCATGAAAAGGGGCTGTTTCTCTCTGTTTTTTTGTAAAGGACAGAAAGAAAAAGGGGAAATGCAGACACAGACACACACACACACACACACACACACACACACACACACACACACACACACACACACACACAGTGTGGGACAGTGTTTGGAAAAATATTTGGATTTGGCAACTCAGTGTTCCTTTTTTTATATTATAGATTGTAGATATCATGCAGTTGTATGAGTAACTGTTCCTATTTATGGTCTTATGGACACTCTTGTAGAATACACTTTGTTTTTCCTATAAGCAACAAAGCTTCTCTGGTTTGATCATGACACAAAATAAAGGGTTTGTTGGGCAGAGTACCATAATGCTGTCAAATACTTGCAAAAGTTTCTGTAGGTTACTATTGTGCTACAAGTACAGAAATAGTGCATTGCAACTGAACCGTCACATAAAATGTGAGAATGTATATAACTGTGAAACATTTCAGGAACACACAGGTAGTCCTTGGTTCCATATATACTACAAACATTAACTCTGAGATCTGTTTCAGTTTGATTTTTATTCAATAAAGAGTTTAGCTCAAATGTTTAAACAGTTGCTGAAATCGTATGTTAGCACCGGTATTCTAAAAGGTCATTGTTCATATTTTGAAGTTTTAAGAGCATATATGTAAATCAAAGCCACCTTGCTAGGGCTGGTAAATCCTGGTCTCCTGAGACACATATTAGGCAGCAAGTGAACATTTGATTCTCAAACTTTATGCGAGTGTTGTGATGTTTAAATCAGTTTCACACAGAGGATTTGTGTGACAAGAATTACAATCAGTTGACCAGCAAAGCTCCAGTTACATAAGACATGACTGTTACACTTGTTGACTCCACATTGGTATAGGGACTACTTCTTCCACTCCCTTCCCTCTCCCCGTGTTTTTCCTGTCTCCCTTCTCAGGTGGGCATGAGCCAGGTGCGGCGACGAGAGTGAGCAGGTGGTTCTGATCTGTGGTGACTCTGGCTGGGCTGCTATTTAAACCGAGTGCAGTCCGCTGCTTGTCGCTGGACTCTAAAGACCTTTCTGTGTGGTGTCCCTGGTTATAGCCATTCTGCTGGATGGTCCTCCAGCCTGGGACAACGCCGGCACTAGCTTGCACCAGTTCCGCCTGTCCCTTCGTTGCATCAGCCCTGCCACCAGCTTTTTATTTAATATTATAAGTCATAAATTTTATCTAATTTATGGCCTGATATATTTGTTTGCAAATATATTGCTCTATTTCACCAAACTAAAAAAAGCTATTGCTTGCTGTGTGCATGCAGCTGTGTGTTGACAGCTTAGTTAGCATAGCAGCAGAGCAAACTTTAAACAGAACCAAATTACAGTACCTGCATGCATGGGTAAGTGCAAGTTTAATGATTTGTGGCTTCAGGACAAACAGTTCAGTGCATAGTTGAAGTTGGTGGAGGAAAACGCATATGAAGCACACTGCACTTTGTAAGAAAACATTAGAACTTTGAATATTGGGCATCAAGGTATTCAAATCCCAGCAGCGAACGCTGTTGGTCACTATTGCTCCACATTAGGAATGGGAGCAGTGAGGTCCAGCGTGAACCAGTCTGCTGCAACTCCAGTCAGCCTCCAGACAGTGTTTTGGCATGCATGCCGCGATTTGGATTGGCCGATTACATTCAGAGACCTCATCACAGAAGTTAAGGGCTGATGTTCATTGAAAACCTGAATCAAATGAACAAGACCAAGCAGTTGGACCTGCATGTGCCTTTTTGGGAAGGTGGGCGGGTCCTGTACAGGTACATGGGGTCGCAGTTTATAGGGCATGCAACGGCTCAGGACTTACTGAAATATGTCACTCAACATTGTGGGGTGACTAAGATTCCCTATCATGAAAGCGCTCTGGACTTCTGCAGCATCAGCTAGGTCCAAGTTCCGTATCTACCTTGATTAAGAGAAGGAAGGAGCGTGATGAACAGGGAAAGCGAGGCTTTAGAGCAGGGGTGTCAGACTCTGGTCTTGGAGGGCTGGAGTCTTAAAGGTTTCAGATGTTTTCCTGCTCCAACACACCTGGTTGAAATTAGTGTCATCCGACCACTGAATTGATTAGGTGTGTTGGAGCAGGGAAACATCCCAAACCTTTAGGATGCCAGCCCTCCAGGATCAGAGTTTGTCACCCCTGCTTTAGAGGATCACCTGAAAGAACCAAAAGAAAAGGAAAACTGTCCAAAAGGTTTCTGAAAGTCTGGCAGACCAACTTGCAGAAGAGACAGAGGGCAAGAAGGGCACTCAGTTGGCCGAGCTCGTCACAAAGTAAAATGCTCTGAGAAGGAGCCATGAGGAAAAATTAGCAGTGCTCAAGAATATTGTGGAGGACATTGCAGACATGGGACAAGAGCTCAGATAGCCATTGGCTGTCGAGTTTATCAATATAGTTTGGCAATTTTTTTAATTCTGACTTCCAAACAAATCATGGTTCACAACAAAGAGGTTTCTGGTGTTTTCAGTAAGGCTACGCATTTTGTATTCCAATGTGAAAGAGCTGTGAATAAATTGCTTGCAATTACATTGCAAGTAATTATAGGCCTTCAATTGTCCTTTTTAATTATTTTGTACTTTATTGCCAACATTGATGTAAAATGGGTCTTGTACTGTATTCATCACAGTTTTAAAAAAGTATTTTATTTGGCCTGTTGAAATCTGCAGAGACACTGTATATGTTCCAGTCATTAGTGACATTCTGGATAATCGGTCTGCTTCTAAGGTTTACCTATATATATTGCACTTCATTTTCAAAATTGGAATTCATGCTGGCATGCATTCAGTAACAGCCTCTCTTCTCCCCAAAAATATGTATCTCCAGTTTTACAGGTCATTTGGGAAGTTTATTTTTTGATGTGTAATATATATATAACGCCTGCCAAATTATGAGCAGGTCAGGTGTTCAGTGTACGTAATTATCATGCTGGAAGATCTGTTTTTGCTGCTGTTTCAAGTCAAGTTGCTGAAATAAAAGCAGCAGGTGAAGAGGCAACACAGCCATTATGTCTAACTAATGCAATCCTACTGTTGCTGATGAAGATGGGATTTAGTCAGGCAGTGCCAATTATCATTTGCCTGTAAATGAGTATTAGGTGTCAGAATGACAGAGGGACACCTCATTTTCAACCCTCCTGTTTTCACACTTATTCTGGAAAAGTTTGTCTGTGTGTGAGTGGGAGTGATGGTGGACTTTGGGGGCGTTGAAGATGAAAGGGACCATTTTAGCTGCATAATGCCCCTAATGTTGCTTTTTACACGCATCTGTCATTGATTTGACTGAACAGAAAAGGAGAAGGAAAACAATGGCAGTAGAATGGATGAAGGTGCAAGATGAGCAGTGATAAGAAGTGGGGAAAAATTGAAGTGCTGAAACTGTAGCTCCTGAATGCTAGCACACTGCAAATGTGTTTCTCACAGTGATGGTTACATTAGCTCACACTTTGATCCAGTAAACCTTTTAATGGGTGTCTTCCCTCCCTAAATCACAAGCAATCAGTAGTAAGGAGGTCAAAGCTATTAGAGCCATTGTTTCCTGATAGCAGCAAATATCTGGGTGTTCCTTGAGCAATCAGTAAAAGGAAGCCAAGGATGAAAATACAGTGCAATATTTAATGGATAGCATTCACTGTATGGCTTAAAACGCTGAGCATTTTCTTGAAATGTTTGAACTATGAACTGAAAAATGCTTACATTTTATGGGGGTGGCTGGTCAGCCTGTTCAGTCAGAATCACTGTGTTAGACAACACAGCAGGTTGAGGGATTTAGGAGGTTTTTAATCAAATAGTCAAATGAGACATGTTGTCCTGATCAAGGGGAGTTTTATTTTTCAGGATGTGTAGCGTAAATGAACTGATGAAGTTGTGTCATAATTTTCTCAAACTCTGTGGAACTACTTAACGGCATTGCTTGGCAACTATTTGTTTAGCAGTGCAAGTCACTAGATTTATTTGGACCTAAGACTTGACCACCAGCACAACCTTGACTTGAATCCTGATGAGAAGTCGCAATGACATGTCACCAAGTACAATGTCCTGTCATGAAACACACCAGAGACATGTTAGCAATAAGTGTTTATACTTTTTCAGCAAGTGGGGCTTATCACCTCCACCAATGAAAATGATGTTTTGGGAGTTTAACTTATTCAAATTTCATTGCTCTCACAGTAACATGTCACTGCATCCTCGTAAAGGAGTGGCCCCACCCATCAGTGATCAGAGCAGAACAAACCGGTGGAGTAAAACAAAAACTGTCGGGCCCAGTTTCACAATCATTTTATAAACATCCTATTCGTGCTGATTAATTGGCCAAAATGATTTTCTATTTTCCATCAACTGTCAAACTCTGCACAAGCCCAGTTTGTCAGTATTGTGTTTTTTTTCTTTCTGTGTCAGCCCTGTGATGGACTGTTGACCTGTCCAGCATGTACCTGACCTTCACCCAGTGAAAGCTGGTTTCTGCATGTCCACGACCTTAAATAAAATAAACACAAAGAAATCTGAGAAAATGAATAGAAATGAGATGTCTTGAGGCTACTGGTTGTTTTCTTCTTTTATCCATAAATTCTCATGATTTAATAACTTAAAGGTGAATAGTTTTGATAAAATATTGTTTGGAAAGTGAGACTGTAAATCCTTAGCTGGGATGCTGTCAGATATTCTATCAATATCAATCATCTTAAGAAGTAAAGTAAAACAACAAGAACATAGCTGGTAGCAATGACACTTTACTTACCTGGGACTCAGGAGTCATATCTATAACTCGATCACTGACTCATTCATGTTACAGCTAACTGACTAGCTACCAGGAAAAGAAAAGACAACATTTCTTTGACAGGCCATTATTCTAACAGTTGTTGTATATACATTTATTGAGTGTATGAGTCCTGTGGAAAATGTTGAAACTCTATTTTTTGTTTAAATCCACCCCTTCCTGCGAGCATGTGTGACAGCATGCAGCAAGCGACAGTCAGTCGTTCACTACTCGGTGAATCCCCCTACACCACAGCAATGGACTCACCCGCCATACCTGTTTACCTGCTTGAGGGAACGGTGGGGATATATTATTTACTGAACACATTGTTCTGATCAGTGAAGGTAAAAAGTAGGATCTAATATTTATTCTAATGATAAGCTATGATTATATTGTGTGCATTTATTTTTACTGTTTGGTTTTAATCCTTAATTCATTAAATTAACAAATTAAATGAAGTTTTAAATTTTTAGCATTCAATTTTAATATTATTAATTAAATAACCTAAATTTTTTGAATGATAAATTTCCCTCTGGGATTAATAGTCTATCTGATTCTGAAAATACAGTATGTTGGTACTTTGATATTCCTAGTCAATTTGCTAATTAAGTTTAACAGATAAAATTAACATTTCTTATTTAAGAACGTTTATTCTGTCACTATTTTTTCCACAATAACATTCATTGTTTTCCTGTTTTAAAAACAATGGTTTTACTGGTATGAAATAAAACAGAAGCTGCAGTGCACTATGTGTTTTTTGTTCTATAAAAGTGTTTTTTCAGTGAAAAATAAGTGTTGCTTTTGTTCTGTCATGGCAGCTGCTGTGAGCTCATTGGTTCATCTGATGAGTGCTTCCCCTCTCAGTAGAACAGGAGTCATGAGTCCTGTTCTTATCGTTCAGTAGTACATGAATCATGAGTTCTGTCCTTATCTTTGAGCCATACATGACTCATGAGTCACATCCTTATCGTTCAGTAGTTCCTGACTCATGAAGTCACTCAAATCATTCAAGTCCCCCTTATTTCCAGTGTAGTGGACTCAACCTCCGTATATTATCTGAGCTGAAAGGTCAGCTCCTCAGCTCTGGTAGGAAAATTTTTCACTGTACTCATTATGTTATGTCAGCAAAAGTAGTCAGTGGTCAACATTGAAAATATTTAGCCAGTTCCACTGTTGTCGTCAACTATTCAGAGTCAAACCTCAATTGTAATGTATTACTACTTTTTGGGGTTAAGACCTAACTCATTAATATATTACATGCATGTAAAGATTGTGCATTGTATGATTTGAATTTTTTTTGTCGAATTCAACAGAAAAAATAATTGCTCACCTGAAGATTTCAGATTTTTCTCTTTTTTCCCCAAAATGAAATGGAGCAGTATTTCCTGTTTCAAAGCATTGATCTCCAAGGAGCAGGAAATAGATGCACATACTTTGGTGAGTGACTCATGAGGACTCGAGTCAATAAAAGGAATTGGGTTCCCCATCACTACTTTCAATTATTACATTCTTTGTGGCATATTGACTGGAGAGACTTGATTCTTTTTTCCCCTTTGCAGAATTGTCAATGGCACTAAACTCTATACATTAACACATCTCTGATGCAGACTCTGAAATCCGGTAGCAGTAAATTGGAGTGCACTGCCGTAAGTCGGAAGTGTTTCGAAGGCAACCTACAGGTTTATAGCCGTCCATCAACCTCTAACAGACTGCACTTAGCTGTGGGAGTGCCATGCGGAAAGAACAGCATGCATAACATGGTGCTTCCCCAAAGTGGACCTCAAATGGACTGCAGTTAAACTACACATGCTCTTCAAAGCCAAGTGCAACTCACTTCCTGCTCACACATCACACATTCATCCATACACATTCACTCACCAGGAGCGCTGAGGCACAAAGAGTGTGATTAACCTTGGAATTCATTCTGAATTTCTGACATTGTATGGAACTGATAAAACGATTGTATCCTGGGCCACTACTGTTCTGATGAAGCAACACATTGTCACTATACCATAAAGTATTTCTAACAACAGTGTGTACGACAGATTATGGAGAGCTAGGATGGGTTCAAATGAGCTTGGCTTCATATTAAAGTGTTTATGAACACATTTGTGAATGAGGCTGTCGATTCAGCTCAGTGACTCTGCCTACAGTAAACTGTGTCAGACATTCGAACCACTGTGCAAGCTCAGTAAGCTGGTAACGTGCAGGTAAATGTTGGTGTCTTAGTTGGCACTTCGACCTCACTATTGATACTTGCTATTCTCCCTATGAGAATGTGGGTAAAACATTAGGGCTGTTGGCTCCACTCCAGCTGCTTGTCACCAGCTCTGTGGGCCCTATGCATGGCCCCTAAGCCCTGACTGCTACCCAGGTGCTGCCCTGCGACACTCCACCACTCCTAGTATGTGTCGCCACAGTGTTTACAACACAATATTTGCATAAGTAAAAAAAAAAGAAATAAAAGGAATTCAGACGTCACTGAACATTGTGTCTGTCCAATTCAATTCATAATGCAAAATTTAAAAAACAGCAGCCAGTTGAAAACATTTTTTTTGCTCCCTCTCTGTGTGCTCTGCCATCCCCTGTGCATGAAGTCACTGATGGGATGGTCCTTTGCTTGCGGGTGCACCTGGCAGTTATGGAGGCAGAACAGAGCCTGAAGGACAATTGATCATCTGACTCGCATGGATGATGAGAATGCGACGTCTGCAGTTCAGCTCACCTCAGCTTTTTACAGGATGGCTTTCTTGGCCACAACCTTTGCAACAGTGTTGGGAAACTTCACGTTCTACAAGAACTAGTTCAAAGTTCAGTTCACAAACTTTAACATGAACTAGTTCAGTTCATAATTCAAAGTTTTTGAACTAAGTTCATGGTTCCAAAAATGAACTACTTAATAATTCTTTTCTAATTTTCAATGTGTTGTTGCGGGCTATTATTTTTCAAAACTATTGCCACAGACTAACTTAATTTAAACCATGCATCATATTTATCTTTGTTAGATTAACATGTGTTGCAGACATTCAACCCACTACTTTCCAGCTGCAGCTTTTACCCCTGCAGTTTATTCTCAAAAACATAAGCACAAATATACTGCCTGAATGGTCTTTTTTCATTTAGAATTATTCAAACAAAAAACAAAAACAGGGGAGCAGTCCTTAAATTGATTAAGTTTTCCAAAGCTGTAACAAATAACTTAGTATAGCAAAACTCCTCAAGGAGATCATTCTAAACTGTCAAAAACAAGTCAAAAAGATGTGTCCACATATCAACGGAAACACAATCTGAGATAGAACTCATGCTGAGGTAAGAAGCAACATTGGCATAGTAAAAGGCTCAGTAAGAAAAAAAAATGACATACTTGGTTTGATTCAGAGATGTCATGCGGCTAGATATATTTTAAATTGAGAAGAACGGAGCTGCAGCCTCAGTCAGGATCCCAAAGACTTCTGAAACTTAAATATTGGTTTTGAAAATCCCCCCAAAAATATAGCTCCACTTATCTGATGTGTAGGAAACTAAAATTGTACCTTTAAGTGCAAAAAAGCGTCTGACCCGCAATGCTCTTGGCTTGTGCTGCCATCATTTCTTTGAGGCTCCATGCTTTGCGCAGTATGATGATATGTGCGGCAATGACACTCTTGGGGTGCGGGTTGCCAGATGAGTGTTTTTTCTGCTGCATATGAACCTGTGTTTGCAGTGAGTTTTAGTGGATTTTCTACAGAAAATCTGGCTCGCTCTTGAACGAAATTGAACTGCGAAAGAATGCCGTTTATAAACATCAGAATGAACGCGTTCACAACAAAGTTCATCAAGCAGAAATTCAGTGTGTTCAGTTCACGTTCACCAGAAATGTGAACGCATTCATGAACGATCGCTCATTGAATGCGTTCATGCACAACACTGCCTTGCAAAGCATCATACATGAAAGAGCTCTTTTTTTCTGGCCTTAACAGAAACGGCAGCAACAGTCGCTAGATCAGTTTTGTTCTGCTTTAAGATGTTCTTGCCCAAGTTATCGTACATTAGATACTACATTCAGTAGCTCCTACGGATCAGCATGGAGACAAGTCCTCACAATGACTTGTACAAATATGCTTCTCTGGTATTGGATCAATATTCAGCTTAGTGTCACACTCCACGTTTTTGTCTTGTCTGTTTCCTGTTTCCTCAGCCAACAGCCCGATGCCCTGTTCTGAGGTTTTGAACTGGAGGATCACCCCGAAGATCCCTAGCCCGTCATCCCACTGACTGCCATCATCAGGGCTGCCACCTGGGAGGTGGAGCCATAGACAATAATAGGTAGACGCCTCATGACGCGCTGGAGCGCATCGCGCAGCGCCGCCATATTGGATGGGTCAACTCAGTCCAGCGGGCATCAGAACCCATACGGAGTGAACGATTATACAATTGAAAGCAGAGCC
>JASSRZ010001340.1:0-10328 GCA_032164315.1 Malacoctenus gilli
TCTCGGAGTGAGATGGAGACAAAAGATGGAGAAGAAAGGTTGCGGGGGAGGGAGGGTGGGTGGGTGGGTGGGGGGGGGGGTGAGGGGGAGGGCGGGTGTTGCTCTCCAGCTCCCGATGGTTTATTGATCCTCTGTTGTCGTTCTCCGTCCGCCGCGCAGTCGAGTAAATTGGACTGTTTTCTCGCCGGGGTGATTGACGCCTGCCTCGGCCGCGCCGCGCCGTTAAACCGGCGCTGATATTTTGGGCGCCGGTTCCCGCCTCCTCCGGCCGGCGTTCCTGAAAAACCCCGGCGCTTTCTTGGAGAGCGTCGGAGCTGACGGCTGGCTGACGGCCGCCGCGCCGAACAACCTGCGGTGCTTTGTGACAACTCTGTCAACAGAATACAAAGGCGGAGGACGACAAATGGCGCCGCTGTCACTTATCGTCGGCGAGCGACGGAACGGGCCGGCCCAGTCCAAGCGTGAAATCGTGTCTGCGGGGAAATCCTTCATGTCTTAAAACAATCTCCGGCGCCGAGGAAGACGGAGCGCCGCTCCGCCACGCCGCTCTTCGTTTGGACGCTCGCGCCGGCGGTACGGCGGCGTCACGAGGACGCGGCGCTTCCTTTGCGTCTTTTCAGAGATTAAACGCCGGCAGAGTCCCACGTTTGGTGCTTTTTTGCTTTCGAGCCTTCGTACTCGTTGAGTCACCCGTTAGAGAAGCGCCTCCTTGTTTGCTTTCAAAATAAAAGGCCTCAAAAGTACTTTACAAGGTTCTTTTTGAGAGGCTGTGCAACTGAAGGTTCCCATCAAGTACTTGTTGACTTGCTTGCCGTGTTTTGATGCAAAGTCTGTGTTAAAAAAAAAGAGAGAGAAACTCTTGGAAAGTTTAAATTGGATGAAAATCAAAAGATTTCATTTTTTCTGCTTTATTTTTATTTTTTAGGATTTATTTTCTTCTATTTCCTGAACGCTTCATGTGAGTTGAAAGTTACACACACATACAAAACTTACATGCACACAGCACACATAGACTGACACAGAAACAGACTCACACACACACACAAAACACTAACCCAAAAAAATTCCACACACACAGAACACATACACTCACACAGACTCACAGAGACAGACACACACACAAACACACATAAAACTTACATGCAAATGCAAAACTTACACACACACACAGCACACATAGACTCACACAAACTCACACAGAGACAGAAACAGACACACATGCACAGACACACACAGACACACAGACACACAGACACACAGACACACACACCCACACACACACACACCCACACACACACACACACACACACACACACAAAACTCAAACCCACACAAAAAACTTACACACACAGCACACATAGACTCACACAGACAGACTCACTCACTCACACACACACACACACACACACACACACACACACACACACACACACACACACAACTCTCTCTCACACACACTCACACACACACACACACACGCTCCGATCCAGATGGCTCTTTATTACAGACCTACATCACGTTCAGACAGACCAGCGGAGCGCCTAAAGGCGGCGGTTCAGATGAAGTGGTTGGACGCAGCAGATGGAGTTCATGTGTTCACATGTGCGGCTGGTTCTGACCTTCTGACCCCCGACTTCTCCCCGGTCTGATAAATGACGACGTCTTTCTCTCTTTCTGACATTTACAGCGACTCTTCCTCACTGAGGTCAGCGGGAACGCTCGACGTGTTGCACGAAGAGGTTCCAGGCCTGTGGGAGCAGCGGCTCTGCTCCGAGCTCCTCCTGCCGTCTCTCGGGACCGCTGAGGAAGCCTTGTTGATGAGCCGAGCGGGGGTCTTCTTCCTGCCCCTCCCCTTTTCCCCTGAAGCCTCGCTGTCGTCCGGACATCTCCCTGCCGGCCCCTCCCACCCGCCCCCGTCGACCAGGAAGTGCTGCTCGCTGCTCACATTGTCTGTCGCCGCGGTAACATCCTGACCGGGACGGATTCCTGTCGGCGCAGCACATCCAGCATTCATAAAGGCCGCGACCTCTGACCCGTGCCGTTGACCTCTGACCTCTCCTCTGTGCTTTTGCAGGTCAGTGAGAGCGAAACCCCGTTTCATGTCGCAGACGATGCTCACGGCTGCACGCAGGCCAGAGAACTTTTATTTTGAAAAGACGATCGTTACATTATCCGGCACGTTCGCGGAGCTCTGAGGGGGCCGTCGGTCAGGTGACCGCGTGGCGGACAGCCGTCCCTTTGACGTCCGTGAATGGACACTTGAGGAGCGTTTGCACAGTTAAGTAGCCCTTAAGTGCGTCGAATTGCGGCCGGCGGCCGGCGCATATTAGGACGATTGTGCCGGCGTGTAAACCGGGCTTTGACCGACGACCTCTTTGCCGCGGCGAGCCGAGGCCGCGGCCATCCATCACGTCGCTTGGGGAGCCTTTCATGGAGCGACGCGGTGCTGCTTCCTGACCGATGGACCCCCAACATGTGGCGCCGTCGCAGCCCGCGGTTTCATTCTCTCGGCGGGACACAGGGGACGTATTGAAGGCGAGGATGAGGATGAACGCCTGAGGACGAAGAGGGAGGGATCAGCCGCCGGGACGCCAATCGGCTGGAAATTAAAGGACGCTCAACTGCGGTTTTATTTAGTCCCTCAAATTTTAACTGCAAAAGTTTGTCGTTTCTGATTTGTTGGAAGTGTTGCAGTCGAATTCAGGTTTGAAATGTGGTTCCTAGGTACTCTGGTTCCTAGGTACTTTGGTGCTTTGGTACTCTGGTGCTTCGATACTCTGGTTCAGAGACACTAAATTGTGGGAGTGGATGTTGTGTTCTTTGTGGTTCCTCACCTGTGGGTCCAAAGTGTTTATTCTCTCTTGCCTAGGATCCGAGTTACCATGGTAACACAGTTTTCTGCTCCTGATAACTGTAGAACAGTCGCAAACACCGTTTGGTCGTCACGCGGCGATTAACACCCTCCAGCGGGACAAACGCCACCTCCGTCTTTGCCCCCCCCCCGCCCCCCCCCCCCCTTGTGCAGACGGTGGGAATCGCGGCGCGTTTTTACAGAAACCTTTCGCTCGTCGTTCTCATCGTTTCCATTTGACGCATCGTTGGGTTTACAAACACGGGGCGGATTTCGTCCGACTGTTGGCGGCGGAAAAAGTCGGAGCGGAGCTGCAGGCCGCTTCCAGCCAACTGCCGTCTGAAGACATGTCGAAACTTTAACGGTTTCCATGTGGACGGTAAATCAACCCCGGCTGCCGGGACGCAGCGGCGCATGTAAACAGCGAGGAGAAGTCACAGAGCTGAACAACAAACCGGAGGAGGAGGAGGAGGAGGAGGAGGAGGAGAAGGAGGAGGAGGAGGAAGAGGAGCTGAGGAAGGGGAGTGCGTGAGGGAGAGGTGAGCTGCAGACAGCCTCAAATGTTCGCAGATCAGCTGCGTGAGACGTTTGTGCGGCGCTGCAACGATAATGACTTACAGACGCTGCTGCCGGGAGAGCGGGGGGACTATTAACCTTGAATAGGAGCCACATCGCTTCTACACACACACACACACACACACACACACACACACAGACACACACAGACGGACGCAGCTGGACGTCTGCGAATCCGAACGCGGATCCAAACAGCGCCGTGGAAGAAGCAGCAGCGATGTAATGGGGTGCAGATGAGGCCGATAATGAAATCTGGCGGCGTGGCGGCGTAAAGAGATCCCGGCTGGACAGCAGGATGTTTACCTTGGACTCGCAGGCCACCGGCGCTCGATATACATCTTTAATAAGCCCGTAAATGTGTGAGGCCGCGGAGGTTGTGGAGTCTCCTGGCCAGTCCGGGTGGGGGGGGGGGGGCGGGGGAACATCCTCTATCCAGACTCTCCGTTTGCTCTTCTTCTTCTTGTGTGGTTGAATTTGTTTTGCAGCTCATCGAAAAGACTCTTTTCGGAGCTTCCACATTTAATTAGAGCCGTTTCTGCTCTCGCAGGAGGTCGCCGGCCTCCCTGTTTGCTCGCGGGCGATGTTTCAGTGGGACCCTGGGACGGTGAATGCATGAGACCCCGATGAACGAGTGAGTGAAAGCAATCCGTGACTGGTCACGCTGGAAAACAGATGCAAAACTTCACCCGGAAAAGACTCCGATCGGAGTCAACGGCTCCGCTTCAGATAACGATCGAAATATAACGAGTCTCGGGGAAAGCTGAAGGAGATTCAAGACGCAGCATCTGGCTCCGTCCCAGGTTTTCATCCCGGTTTTGTGGGCGAGCTTCACAAAAAGACAGCGAGGGAGCCCACACAGGCGAACGCGTTGCATCACGCGATAAACTCCCCCACGTGCGGCGCTAACTCGCCGTTTTGGCCTGCGGGCCAAAGGGGGACGAGGTTGGCAAGTTTGTTTCGAGCTGTCGGACGGAAAGCGCCGAGAAAAGGCTCCCGAACGTTGAACGAACACTCTCAGCGATGCGCCGACGTGCCGGGATCATCGATCCCGTCGGAGAGGAGGATGAAAATCACTCCCGGTGGACGCCGAGTTCGACTCAGCCGAAATAAATCACACACCGAACGGACGCTCAAAGTTGAATATTTACCCCGAAACGCAAACGGCGAGTTGTTTTTCCGGCCAGAAGAAGAAAGAAATCACGCCAGAGAGCGAGTCTCCGTGAGCAGGTCCGGACCTCCTTGGGGGGTCCACGCGGCAGCCCTGTCAGAAAGATTCCAGCTGGAACAGAGAGAACTGAAGTGGTTCTAACACAGAACCTGGTGGAACACCAGCCTACATTTCTCATGTCACCAACGCGCGATTTGAAGTGTCGAAGTGACGAGTAAACTTCACCATAAAATCGTTTTATTCGCTGAAACATGAAGATTTAATTCTGCACGTGTGCATTAATGGATCACGATTAATCAGGATTAGTCGCAATTAATCAGCCGTCGACTCTGACGCGACGACGCTTCTGTGGCGTCGCCGCGCTCCAGCCCTCGGACCGGCGGCCGTGGCGGCCTCGGTTTCGGGCCGAGGCGCCGCCCGCATGTTTCCAATCAGCCGGTGGGAGGAACGCGGGGCAGCGTGGGCGAGGCGGAGCTGTTTGAACAGCGCATTCCTCAGCCGGCCTTTACAATAACAGTCCCTTCACGCGCAGCCGCCGCCGCCACAAACAGCTCCGGCCGACACGCCGCCGTTCACACTGTACCTGTGTGAGCTGTCCACACGCACGCCAACGCTCGCGCGGTGGCTGTGCGAACGCTTACGGAGACACACACACGAAAGTCTCACAGCGTAAACTTTGGAGGTTGGAGCAACGTTGTTCCGACATGCGTCCGAAAAACGAGCGGCGTTCCCCTGGGCTCAGTATTGGGGCCACTTCAGTGTTCTTAGCGACCAGATAAGATGATATTTGATAGTATGCGATGCAGTACAACATGTTGACTGTGTGTATTTCTGTTTTTTCTCCAGCCGGACGTGAACACGCCTTCAACTTAACTGAGGAAGCGGACGGACGCGGTCGCATCCTGTCTCCCGCTCGCTGTCCTGAGGCCTTTGGCAGGTCTGGTGGTCTCATTTACTTTTGGGGGGGGGCGAGGGGGTGGGGGGGTGGGGGGTGGGGGTGGTGTTTGCTCTCTCGCCAAGCAGGGACTCTTTGAGTCGCTCGGCCCAGCCGGCGGCGCCCGGTGCCTTCAAAGCGTCTAAAAGCCGGCTGAGAACACCACAGAAACCAGAAAGAGTCCGGAAATAGTCTCTCGGCGTCTGATCCGTGCACTCGACGCGTCTCTGAGGTTTGTACGGATCCTGAACTCCGGAACAAAGTGACCACCAAACACCTTTGATGATGATGATGATGTGAAGGAAAACAAACAGGGTACACCGAGGTGACTGAAGGCCGGTCGGCGGCCGTCTGCCGATGAGCCGCCCGGAGCGTCGTCTGCGTTTCGCCACAACTCGCAGGCTGATTATCAAAGTGTTATTTTACATTTTGGTGACGACTTTCTGAAGCAGGTCGGTGTTCTTCACACGAACTGAGAACACGAAGTTCGGCCGGTGTCCGACGACGATCCTGTCGGATGTCTGGAGTGCAACTCGTCTGCAAAGCGACAGATCGCGCAGGAGCAGCTGGAGGTTCTCGGCAAGTCTGCAGAGTTTGCGTCACCGTTTCCTTCGTTGAATCATCAAAGAGACAAAAAAGATGCCACGAAGAAAGAAAACGCTGACGTGGGCGCGCTCTAACTTTGATCTGTGTGACGTCTTCTTCTTCTTCCTCTTCTTCTTCTTCTTCTTCCTCTTCTTCTTCTTCTTCTTCTTCTTCTTCTTCTCCTTCTTCTTCTTCTTCTTCTTGTCCTCCTCCTCCTTCTTTTTCTTCTTCTTCTTCTCCTTCTTCTCCTCCTCGTCCTCCTCCTCCTTCTTCTTCTTCTTCTTCTTCTTCTTCTTCTTCTCTTTCTTCTTCTTTTTTCTTCTTCTTTCTCTTCTTCCTCTTCTTCTACTTCTTCTCTTTCTTCTTTTTCTGTTTGTTGTTGTTGTTGTTGTTGTTGTTGTTCTTCTTCTTCTTCTTCTTCTGCTTCTTCTTCTATTCAGGTAAAGGGAGCAGAGACAAAGCTGAGCACGTGCAGAAGCCGAGCCTGATTCCAGTCCGGCTCAGTGGATACATGCAGCAGCAGACCCCGCACCAACCGTCATGGAGGTGAGCGAACGGAGGTTCGGACCCATCACTTGCATTTAAAGCCTCCAGACACTCGAACCTTCTCAGGAAACTCCCCTGGATGCAACAGGAGGCTCGAAGCAGCCGAGCGAGCAGCCAACGAGGAATAAAAACATCTGTAAAAAGGAGAAATCAAAGGCAGCCGCTTCAGCGCAGCATCATAAAACATTACATTCAGTCACAACACATGAATCCTGCTGTTAATGTAACAGAGTCTCATCCTGATTCGAAACATTTGCGGGAACGTTTTCCTGCCATTGATCTTCGGCCCGAGCCGCCACAACAACGTTCATTAGTCGCTCGGCGCTCAGACGGCCGAGCGCCGTTCAAGATGTGCGCGAGAGAACGAGCGACGGCTGCGGCTGCGTCGTAATCACGATCGGTTGCTGCGGCGCTTAAAAACGTCCTCTGATGTCGGCTCGGTGGAAGTCCTGCGTTCCAAAAGCAAACCCGCTTCAGCCTGCGCGGCGTTACAGCGCCGTAAATAAAGACGGAGCCCAGCCTGCGGACACGCTGCATCCAGGCTTCAAAGGCAGCGTTTCACACAGTCAGCAAAACACACACACACGGACACACACACACACACACACACACACACACACGGTTAAGCTTTCCCAAGTGTCCCGCACTTTGAACAATTTTTCAGGTCTTTGACGCTGGCACAACAGAGCCATTGTGGCCCGGAGAGGCAGACAGTCTGCGTTGTACTAATGTTGACATTTCACAGAGACAACGGCCGCGTAGCCGCTACAGTCGCAGCTCCAACGGCGCAAAAAAAACGCCCCGGCGCTCTCACACAGTCGCACAAACGAGGTGTGAGAAGCCGTCCGGCCCCCCCCGAGCTTCAGGATCCGAGAGGCGAGAGGCCGGAACAAAAGTTTCACCTCGTTCGTCTGGCTGAAACGGCGTCTCGTCAACACTTCTGATCGAGTTTCTGCTGTCTGAGTCCTTCCAGAGTCGGATGTTTGTCGGAACTCCAAAGATGCGACATTTTGGTGCGTTTCAAGCAGGTGTAGTACCTTTCGATGGGTACTTTTTAGAGACCTGATTAGCTGTGGTTCCAAGCTGAGTGGAGCTGAAAACAGACTGCAGGCTTCTCATTGGCCGAGAGTACTCTGGTGAGTACTTTGGACAGCGACCTGAACCGTGTAGAGTCGAGCAGAGCGGAGCTGATCTGGCGTCGATCCAGATCTGCTCGCCGCCTCCTTCTCTGACCGGATCCACTGGTCCTTTCCTGTCCTTTCATCTCTCTCTCTTTCTCCCTCTTTTATTTTGAAGGTTCCCTTCCTGTATGTTGGAGAGTTTGCGCGTTTGGCTTCACTGTCGTCCGAGAAATGAGGCTCAAAAACACGATGGAGAATGTTCTCGACGACAACGAGCAACGCGATAATCCAACAAAGCTCTGAAGTCTTCGGCTTGACGATGTTGTTCATTTAAAAGAAATCCGTCCGACACACGAAACGTTGTCCTGCAAACTCTTCGATGGCTGCAGACACTCATCAAAACCATGTGACGCCACAATAAAGGAGTGGAACGCCTGCGCGTCGCGGCGTGTTGTTGGGTCGTTTCCCGGCGACATCTGCGTCCCGGTGGTGCCGCGAGCCAGCTCCGCAGCTGGTTTGGCAGAAGGAGCGCGCTCGAGGGGCTGTCGGATGACGGGACGCCACATTGCGGACTGACAGATTGGGGGGGGGGAGGAAGGAGGAGGCTCTGGCGGCGCTCGCTGATGGCGCAGATGGCCGCGGAGGCAGGCCGGGAGCGCGGCGAACAAAGACGCTCGCCGGAAGCAACGGTCGCAGAAGTCGTGTCCTGGTTCTGATCTCAGAGCAGTCTTCTGTCCTGCCGTCGCTCGGTTCGGGCCGCTTCCGTCACGGCTGCGACGCGCCTCAAATCTGGGTGTTGTCGTCATAGCAACAAGCCCACCCTCCCCTCACAAAAAGCGTGATGTCATCAGTATCCGAGCCTCTCAGAGGTGGCGGTGATGTCGAACTTGCCTTTTACCCTCAAGTTGGATTCTTATGACTCATCCAGTGACATCACTCTCTGACCAATCAGAGGCGGCAGACTGATGATGTCACAACTCACTCGGACGCCCGAAAAAGGGGCCCGATGGAAGGAACCATCAGCTGACGAGAAACGCGGTGAACTGACTCGTTTGGCGGGCTGAGCAGCTTCGGATTCGCCGTGGCAACGCGAGTGACCATAAATCCCGACGCGTCTCTTCACTTTCCCTCCAACTCGACCGGATGTTTCAGAGATTTGTGGGCGGAGACGTTCTCTCAACCTGCCGAAGTCATCAGCGTCCCCCTCTGGCTGAACTCTGAGGGGGCTTCTGGGGTTTTCCTTCACAATAAGACCTTTTAAAGACCTGGGAAACTGCCCCGTGCTTTTATTTTGACAGCTTCTGCTACTGTATGTCGGTGAGTGCGTTTCCGGCGGTGTTTGGCTTCACTAGAACATGGACGTGGTCCTGGAGGGGCCACTGAAGGTTGTGCACGTCCTCCTTCTGGATGGAGAAACGATTGTTAGTGAGTCAGTGAAGCCGCGACCTCAGCGACCTCCGTGACGCCCGGCGAGAGCCGTGGGGCGAGCCGGGAGGCCTCCGATGGTGTAACCGTCACCTTCACTCCCCCGTGTCTGTCTGGGAATGCCGTTCAGTGTGTGTGTGCGTGTGTGTGTGTGTGTGTGTGTGTGTTGGGGGGGTGACGTCAGTGGAAACTCTGGGAGGGAAGTGGCTGCCAACTCATTCAGCTGGGACGCGGGGGGCGGGGGGGGGGGGGTCGAGCGGCGGCGCGGTGGGACGGCGAGGCTCCAGGATGTTCGCCGCTGCCTCGTAGGAAGCAGGAAGCCTGCTGCTCACATCAGCCGCTCGCGGCGAGAAGGACGGAGCGGCGTCCCTCTGACCTCGCGCTCTCCGATGCTTCGTCGAAGCCGCGAAGAACCGGCGGACGGAAAACTGACTGACGAACAAAGTTTGGATTTGCGACGAGCGACCAAGTGGATTTACGTCTCCACTCGCCGAAGAGCGAGTTTCGTTGCTGCTCTGGCTCCGCCTCCAAGACGGCGAAGCACCCCCTGTTGACATGGTACTCAGCTATGTGTGTGTGTCGTGTTTCAGCCGTGCCGAAGCCTAAATTGATCAATAGTGGAAACTTATGAATGCGTTGCTGTATCGTGGAAACATGTGTACAGTAACATTTATAATGTAAAATCCCTTCACTATCTATCTATCCATCCATCCATCCATCCATTGTCCGTCCGTCCGTCCACCTACCTCCCTGCCTATCCATCCATCCATCCATCTGTCTATCTCTCTCTCTCTCTCTCTCTCTATCTACCTATCCATCCATCCATCCATCCATCTATCCATCCGTCCATCCATCCATCCGTCCTTCCATCCTTCCATCTATCTATCTATCTATCTATCTATCTATCTATCTATCTATCCATCCATCCATCCATCCATTCATCCATCCATCCATCCATCCATCGTCCCTCCGTCCGTCCGTCCACCTACCGACCTACCTACCCACCTACCTACCCATCTGTCCATCCATGCATCTATCTATCTATCTATCTATCTATCCATCCATCCATCCATCCATTGTCCGTCCGTCCGTCCACCTACCTCCCTGCCTATCCATCCATCC
>JASSRZ010001341.1:0-10318 GCA_032164315.1 Malacoctenus gilli
CTCACTGCTTCTCTTTAATTACTAACTCTCTCTTTCTTCATGCCGCATCTCTCAACTTCCGCTCCAGGATCCTGCTGATGGTGTTAGCGTCAGAATGGAGTAAATGTGATGTTGCTGTGAAGGAGCATTCTGTTCATCTTTGATGAGACTTGCTGTGGGGCCCACACAATCAAATCCCACATAGATTCTCTAATTTAAAGAAGAAAACACTCTGGACAAACAGAAGTTAAGTTTTATGAACATTTTATTGACAACAGAATTACAGACAAGCACACAATTCAATATAATACAAATGATTGATTTGTCTGTTTATCGAAGCATGTACATATAAACATTCATCTGATGATCGGTAATTTACACACTCGATGATCTATATACATATATACAATCATCTGTGAGAAAGAGATTGAAGGGAAGAAAGAGAGTGTGGAGATTCACTGGATGTAAGGGGGATGTCGAAAGTCAAGGGTGGGCGACTTCGTAGTGTTGGATCATTGGTGGGGCTTCTCTCTGTCCTCTGGGGTCTGTTGTCTGGTCACCCAGGACAGCGAGGTGTTCAAACTGGAAGAAGAAGGAGGAGGAGAGTCAGCGATGTCGTCAGTGAAGCAGCACAGCGGGCTCCAAATGTGTGCAGACCAACACTTACTAAGTGATGCTGTCGGAATCACACGTCAGGTGGGACATGGTGATCATCCAGGCTGGTCAAGAGCCTGGATGGGGGTCAGACGCTGACCACCTTCAAGATGTAGCATGCCCTTGAGGAGGTCCACCAGCGCCTGGCGGTCTCCCATCTCCGAGCCCCCTGAAGTGGACGTATCTGGGTTTGGAAACACAGTCAGGTCAGTGAATGGTTTCAGTTCAACGTGTTCCAGTCATAGTTTGTAGTTCTGTTAGCTATCAAACAAATCAAGTGATGTTATCACTGGTTTACTGGTTCAACCCAGCAGAGAGTACCTACATGAACGAGGTCGTCCAGACTACGTGGAACCCTGAAGAAGGACCTCCTCTCCTTTGGTGCCTCTTTGTTCACAGCCATGAAATGCGCTGGTGTCTGAAGGAACAACATGAAAGCTGATTGTTGTTCTGGAAGCAACAAAATTGAACTGAGTCCATACGACAACACAAGTTACTTTACCAAGAGCCTCCAGGTGAATTGCTTGGCCGTCCTCTCCTCAGTGAAGAAGTAGTGGCTGTAGAGGCCAGCCCGCAGTAGGTGGTCCTGAGGCTGGCCAAAGACGTCCACCAAGAACTTCATCTGCAGATCAAAGCACACAGTCACATCAGCTGAGGTCTTTTATGAGGGTCCAAACTGGTTCTGGATACTTGCTGGAAGTAGCAGACTTACCCCCTGGTACTCGCAATCAATGGGGAGGAGGTGATTGGCCAGGTAAAGAAAGGCCAGGACACACCCAAGCCCCCACATGTCGATGGCCTCGCTGCAGCGGAGGCCGAGGGACACTTCGGGAGCCCTGAGGAGGAGAGACCAGTGTGGAGCTTCACAGCAACACCAGCTGGCTTGACACATCTCCCGAAGTCAATGCGTTTGACGGTGGGCGGCCAGGTGCTTGCATTGGCGATCATTATGTTGTCGGGTTTAATATCCCGGTGCACCATGCCCAGCTCTTTCAGGGCCTCCAATGCCAACAGCACCTGCAGGGACAAAGCAGAGGAGAACGGGTCAGTGATGAGGACTCGGCTCACGGCGGGCGTCTTCAGGAGGTGTGCACAACAGAAGGCGATCGCCTCCATTCTCCATCAGCACAAACCTGAGTGGCAATGGGACGGATGTGGTGCAGGGACAGAGGCCGCCACGCGTGCTGCTCAACCAGATGGAACAGGTTGAGCTCGAGTTGCTCGAAAACAAGATAGGTGTGCTGTCCAAGTTCCACTCGCTTGTGGAAGCGAACCACGGTTGGGAGGTCCAGGTTCAGGAGATTGACACTCTCCAAGGCAGCCATCTGGAGTGAAAAGAAGAATGGACACATGGACGGTAAGGACACACTGACACAGTCTATGGAGGAGAATCATTGTGAGAACATGAATATCATCACACACACATTTACCTCTCTGTCAGCAGACTGGCGGGCGTCCGTCTTCAGGATTTTTACTGCTACTGTCTCATCTCGCTCGATGTTGTGCCACAGGGCCACCTTACTGAATGACCCTTCACCCACGAAGGTCAACATGGCGTAGACGGAAGCGCTGGTGTGCAGCAGCTGTCCTGGCTCGAGGTCTGGCACTGCAAAGATGAACACATGGAGGATGCGAGGTCAGCGTGGGAGACAACGCAGAGGACGCCCAACAGAAGACATAGATCCTGTCCACGTCCATGGAGACCTCAGAGGGACGTGTTCAGGAGGACGGGCTCAAAGGAAGACGTGAGGGCCGAACCAACAATCAAGTCACAAACACGTCTGATGAGCTTGAATGGCTCAGTCCAACTTTGACCCACATTAACTGACAGGCTGTTAGCAGCAGGTCGGTTACACAAAGTGCCATCCTGTCAGCTCTGCTGCAGCTTCCTCTGGACCAAAACGGCATTTAATTGTTTGTACAGTCATGAACATTCCACTGATATGTGATCAGTTTGATCAGTGTTGATGATGGATAAGAAAAGCAGAAGATTTTCGTTATTTATCAAACTGATAAGTGCCAGCAGGCAACGTTGCATTTTTTAAAATTCAATTTAGCATTTTAGCGGTGACAGTTAAAAAGTGAGTTTTATGTCAACTCCTGAAGAATAAGATCAAATGGGCTGATTATTCTATTCATAAATAACACCTGTTACCTTATATGTTGGACTCAAATCTGCTGGAGTTGCACATTTAAGAAAATCAGTTGATGTGACCCAAAAATGGTGAATCCGCGTTTTCGGTCAACGATCGAGTTCAGAAAACTTGCAGAGTAGCTTTGAACTGTTTTTAATATTGAAAACAACCTCCAGAGAAATCAGTCTGGTGCTCACCTGAAGCACCACAGGCCTTGGCATCCTGCGGTGAGGACATCCTCGAGTTGTCCTTCCTGATGACTTTTCGCAGGAAACTCGATGGATTCTTTGGTTTTTTCAGGTGTTCGATGATCTTTGTGTGGTCTTTTCGACGGTCAAAAACTCGGAGGAAATCGATGGAATGGAATGCATCTCGCTCTGGTAGACTGCAACCTCTCGGTCTCTTTGTCTACTCCGAATGACTTCTTGTTTCGATGCGCCGACAACAAAATGATGGAAACAATGGCAACCATGGCAATGACGCCCGGTGGCAGTTAACCTAGCAAAGTATTTGCAGGCAAAGTACCATGTTATACATGTTTATATTTGTGTTTCACGTGCATCAAAACACATCATTCATCAAATATGATTCAAATAAATTATGATTGGGGTATTGCACTTACACACACACACACACACATACACAATTTTACACACACATGTGACATGACAAGTGGAACTTCCGCGTCAAGTCGCAGTGATGTGGGCGTGGCTTGTGGAATACTCCCATGGAGTCCTGTCAGCACATGGTAAGCTGTATATTTACATTTTTCTTCTTCTTTTTTTTTTACTGTATATTGCTTAAATTTGTAGTTAAAACGAGGTGTTTTGAGATGAAGGCTCAGTAACTCAGTGACCTCTAGGTTTCCTCTTAGCTGGCTTAAGGTTTAAAAACCTAAGTAAAATGTAATTAGCAGCAGCTGGATGTGTGGTGCTAACATGTACCAGGCTCCTACCTAGCTAGGCTGGCATGAACCTATATGTTCCTTTTTGCGTCACCAGAAATGTTTAAGCTTCTTTATGTTGTAGTCTGGGTGAATGAGGGCCAGTCCCCTGGGTGTGATGATCTCTGGTTATTTCTCACAAAGTTGCACTAGTCATGCAGGCCTCTGCACCTGAATGCAATTAGCGGCTCGTTAGCGGCGTGTCAGCTGAGTTAGATGTGTATCCACTAAAATCGAATACTCCAGTTACTGTCATGTAACTGGATTAGTTTACAGTACATGTCTGTCTGGATATTCGATTAAAATTCCTAGCTTTTCTAGTCCTTTACAATAATAGCTTTTCCTACCTGTTTTACAAGTAATTGTGATGACTTGTCTTTGGCAGGTCGACTTTTTACTCAAAAAAGAAAAATGCCAAGGTGGAGGTGGTTGAACCCAAAAGATGAGGCAAGATTTTATATTGATTCTGGAAAAGACAAAGCTGGAATTGATGTCAAGTACATCAATTCTTTCAAGGGTAAGCTGAATCTAACAATGTCAATTAGCCAAAAAGTTTTGTATTTCCTAACTTTCATCATTGTCATGTATGTGTTGACTAAGGCAGGGTGTCTTCGCTTTCACTCTGTTTGAAAAAGGAGACTTCCTGATGGAGTATCATGGTGATCTTGTCACCAAACAAGAATGTGAGCGGAGATGGCGAGTTTACCACAAAAACCTGAAGGCATTCATGTTCGAGTTTCGCTTTCATGGGAAACTTTGGTGGTGCCTGTTAAAAGTCATCGCTTTATTTAATCATAGAGAAAAGACATATTGCTTTTGATAGTTCAGACTTAAATAGATTGAGTTAAGAAAAGTTAGACTTGCCAGCATATAATAATCATGGTTTTCTCTTTAAGTGTTGATGCTGCAATGGAAGATGGATCACTTGGAAGACTCGTCAGTGAGAACCATATCAATCCAAATGCCAAACTGAAGTATCCAAATGCGCAAGGGAAGCCCCATCTATGTCTGTTTGCCACAAGGGACATTAACCCAGGAGAGGAGATCACATATAATTACGGTGACTCAGACTGGCCTTGGAGATGCAAGGTTATCATATTTTCATGTTATGAAACTGATCTTTTTCGAGTAGGAAACACTGAAGATGCTGATTACACTTATTATGCTATTTCATCAGGAATCACGACAGTCTTCCAGTGCCCAACATTGTGACACATTGTCACCTTCTGAGCTCACCACTGAAGGATGTACATCTGCAGCCCCTAAGGATGGTGTTGAATGCTTAAAAGAGGTAAATATTTGTAATGTTTCTATGTGCTCTTAAATAGTCTATAACTGTGAGTTGAACGAATTTAAGACCCTCTCCAGTGCACCTTTTTACTTTGCAGAACATCACTAGCTCATGAGCAATGTGCATCTATACTGTGGGCGGAGCCTCCACTGTGCTGCACCCGCTCCTGCTCCTGAAGAACACAGCTGTCACACAGCAAGAGTCTGTCTGCAGCTCAGCATTCGCTAAGCTACGTGATTTTACATCAGCCACATAAAAATGTGGATGTAATTTTCAACAGAACTGGTGTTTTCAAAACCTTATGGAGACATTTTTATTACTGTTGATCCTGCCTGTATGTGCCTTGCTTCTCCTCTACTCTGACAGTAGCTGCAGCAGAGGAGATAGACCCACGGTAACACCGTATGTTTTATGAATTCTGTAACTTTCGAACAACATGCAGTTTCATGTCAGAGCTCTCTAAACACCAGGTAAAAATATGCCAATTTAAATGGTTTGCTTTAGACAAAAAACAAACATTGCCACAATGTGATTTGCAGATTTACCAAGGAAGTCATTAGGAGCTGACCACACTTTTCATGATGCTGCTGAATTCTCTCCTCAGCAAAAACACTGTAAAGTGTATGGACTTTGTCTTTTGTCCACTCATTGCAGCTTTGCATGTAAGGAGCAAAGCTGTACTCAGGTTCTGCTTTTGCTCTTTTTTCCAGTTTGATTGCCTTCATGATTCAGCTTCACTCATTGTTTGTGTTTTTTAGTGCTCTGTGGAGAGAGAGGGCTTGTCACTGCCCATCAGCCAGAGCCCCGAAGTCCAGTCCTTCAGCTGAAATCCAGTTTGGGAAAGGTAATTCAAGTTCTGTGTATATATCATGTTATGAACAAAAACAATAATAGTTTCTGTTTGCGCCCTGTGTCATTGTGTGTTTGTGTAGCTGTCTGAATTATTTTGTAACCCACTTCAGGGTATGTACACGTCTCATTTGCCTCGGTCCGTATAAGTTGGAGCAAGAGTAATACACAGGTATTGGTGATTTGCACACTTTCTTTTAGTTTTCACAACACAGAAAATTTTAACAAGGTAGGTTTGTTGCATACAAAAATACCTATGGGCCCAATACTAAGAAATAAAATAAAAAATAAATGTTCCTTTGAATTGTTCTTATGGATCCAGATGAGTCAAGTCAGTCGGGGAAATAGTCAAATCAATCCAGTAACCTTGTTGGTGTCGGTCAGTGGGACTGACACGATCTTACTACTGCATCCCCCGGATGGGTAGGTAAAGGTTCACAGTTCCATTGGGATGGCTCGCCGTTCTTCTGGTTCTCATCAGCCTCGAACATAGGCTGGATGTCCGGAGCTTTCATCCAAGACAAAAACTTGACCAAGACGGTAGTTCCACAGAACACGGAAAAGTGCTCCTCCAGAACTTCTCCAACCTCTCTTTCCCTTAATTTTTCCCTTGCCGGAGAATGTGCGAGTCCGTAGGCAGCGATGTTAAGCTAACGCTAAGATCACAGCCTGCTACTTCCTTTTCTTTACCGAGCTAACTTCCGGTTTTCAGAATAAACACCCAATAATGATAATTGTAAGGAAAAATTAACAACAATCGAAAATGAACAGAAATATTATTTAACCCTTCTGTAGGCGGGTTACAATTTCATTGTGTATCAAATTCATAGGATGACTATGTCTGTCCTAAAGTCACACAACTGAGTGAGGGTGTGGTCACTTCAGTTTTTTGATGAACCTTGAACACAGATTTACAATGAAGTCCTTTTAAACTTGTATGTGTGTGTGTGTGTGTGTGTGTGTGTGTGTGTGTGTGTGTGTGTGTGTGTGTGTGTGTGTGTCCTCACCTGAGTACATGGTGGTATATATGTGTGTATGGTTTGTAGTGACACTCCCTGAGAGCATTTCTAAACTTGACTTCATGTCCAAGGCTGAATATCACACACAACTGTGTGTGTTGTCGCCGCAATAAATGGTGGTTTGTGAGGACTTTAATACTAAAAAAAGTAATAGATTTTAGAGTCACACTGAGGTGTGTGTGTGTGGGTAGATTATGGTTTATGTAGACGTCCCCTCCCCCAATACATGGAAATGTCTGAGAGTGAAGCGCAACTCTGGAGATCACAATAGACAATACATCTCACGTGGACTCAACACACAGAAGGTGTTACTCTCGATGATATCCAATCCAGTTTGGAAAAGGTAATTTAAGTTTTGTGATGTATCATATGTCATATGTCTGATCATTTGGTTGCTTTTTACGTCATATGTCCTTGCAAGTCACTCCTAATGACTTTAATTTTTTTTTTTAATTTTCTCTTTTTATAGTGTCCCAAACACAGAATTGTGTGCATAACAATGTCTGCCTTGGATAAGTGCATTCGCTGCCGGGGACCTTTGTCTTCTTTGCAATGGAGTGGATTCAAGTGTAAAGGTAAAATATCAACCTAATCATTGGCTTGCGGGATAGAAGTGTCCCTAATTAGTGGATAGACTCAGACAACATAAAGTGAGACGTGGGGCAAATGTTCATAAGTCACATTTGAAGCTGGACTGTAGCTGTATTTGTAAGGATGAAAGTGTAAAAAATGGGGGAAACAAAATCCAGACTCAGCGTTTGAAAAAATACCATTAAGAGGTAGCCAAATGTGACATTATAGTTACCATGTCAACCTCTCTCTCACTGTGTATATATACATTTTTACCAAGAGGTGACATCTGATTGACGTGCACAGGCATGTGTGGTCTTTTTCACGGTGTGTGCAAATGGCCATAGCTGTGTGTGCAAATACGGAAATGCAGTTTCAGCCGCCTGAAGTGAATTAAAAACTACCTCCGGGCATGGATGAACGAGGCCAGATTGTCAAACCTCACTTTGCTGTCCTCAGAGAGGGACATTGTCATTGATAAGAACTTGCTTGTACGTTTGTTTGTTGTCCTATTTGGGTTGAGCATGTGTGACATGATTATGCAGTTGTAGGACTGTGTGACATCCATCATCGCTGAATGTCACTGACCTATTGTCCGCTTCCTAATATTAGCACACTAATTGATCAGCTGTGTTTTAACAGGCTGTCACTGCGAAGGAAATTGAGTCTTTATTGATCTATGATTTTATTATATATTTTGATGGTTCAAAGTGTGAGACTTTTTTTATTTTTCAAGCTAAAGCCGCTCATTCAGTCCCTTTTTGACAGGGGCCAAATACATCTTAAATCCACATCAGATCCATAATGACAAGTGTTAACAAGTGAAATAGCCAATAGGATATAAGGGACCACTACAAGCCCCCCCCCCTCCCCGCAGTGTGACTGTGGCGCCGCGCCTGATCTGGACATTAGGCATGACAGAACTATTTAACTTGTGACACCCCTCTTGCAGACTGTGAAAGACAATACTATTTGGCTTGGAGATAAAAGACAGTCATTTTATTGTCACTATAGTGTTGTAAACTGGCATTTTAATTACAATTAACATTATACATACATATTAATGTCACTTTTCTCAATCTTTCAGTTTGTCAAGGCATCTGGCATCAATCCTGCTTCACAAGTGAGAAAGATCAAGATCAAAATTCAGACCTTGATGAGCAGCAGAGTTCTGGAAGTGAATATGTACCAGAATCAGAAGGAGACGATGATTCAGATTCAAGCATGTCCATGGTACCTAATCAGTCAGAAGCCGAGTAGAGCCAAAGTAAACCTGTACTATTTTACAGTAAATACACATTGGACAGTTTGGACACACATATCCCCAATAGAGCTGATGCATCAAAATGTTTGGTTGGAGCTTTGGATGTCACTGCAGCTGAAAAATCAGACTCAAATGCTCGAGGATTGGAGGCCACTGCTGCTGAAACAAAGCTTCATGAAGATGTTGCTATGGCCTTATCCAAGCTGGAGCAGAGGCTGTGCAGCTATTTCACCAGAGTTGAAATTGTTGGGAAAAGAGAAAGAAAAGTGGTCGTTCTTCTCACACCATCTATGGGAGATGGTCTTTCACTGCTGACGAGCAAAAGGAAGGAATGTGGTGTCCTTGACAATGTTTTCTTGTTTGGAAGACCCCAAGCTCAGAGCCACTACAGAGGACAAGACTGTTTGCCTATTTATGCAAGCCAATGTGGAGCAAAGCAACCACAGCTCATTCGGTCAACTCAGCTCTGAAAGCATGTTGCCACAGTCTCACCAATACTGAATTTGAAAAAAAAAAATTAGCTTGATCAGGTCGCAGATTTCCTTGGCCATGACATCCCTGTCCATAGGGATTTCTAAAGACTACCGGTCCCAACCACACAGTTGGCCAAGATTTCCAAACTGCTTTTGTCCATGGAGAAAGGAAATCTTTCTTACTTGCAGGGAAAGTCATTGGATGAGATTGAAGTTGAAGGTGTGTATGTACCTTTTTATCTTCATCTCTTGTTATCCCTATCTGTTTTTCTTTATCTATCTCTCTGTACTCTTGCCTGTCTATTTTTCTCTTTACTTCTCTAGCCCTATCTTTTTAAAGCTACCTCTTTCTATTGCTCTCTCTGTAAATAATAAATAGATCAAATATTTTTCTAGACGATATATCATTAAGTGATAATGAAGCCAAGGACAGTAGCACTGGCTCGGATGACATCAGCACTGAGCCAAGACGGCCACAGTCTGAAGATGTGGAAAGCCCCGGACTGTCATCGGGAAGCAGAGATGGGGAGGAGGCCTGTGCTTCTCTGGACCACCGTAAGTGAGCTGTCCTCATTCAGGGTCCTCTCTCAGCAGATGGGATGGGAAACAGCAGTTCGGAACGTTAGCGGGCAGTTTCTGTTGGTGGAAAACCGTTCACAAGTCCCATTTTATTTTTATCAGAGATACAGTCGAAAGTGAAATCTTCAGCAGGAGAGACTGACACTTCATCTGAAGGTAAGACCCTTGCAGATCAAAGATGCACTATTGGGCCCACCAATTTGCCAAGAGGCTAAAATATCTGAATAATGTAACAATCACAGCAGTAGGCCATACCAATAAAAAATAGGAGCAGTAGGATGAACAGCAGCAGATCGTGATGCAATATGCCACGGGCATTGTAATACGCCACCACGTCAGCCAGGGAAAAATGTCACTGTGATAGCCGTGGACTCAAGAACGCGTTCACAAAGGACACGTTCATTTAACACGTTAATTTCCTTAAGAACGTCAAAAGCCGTACGGCTCCCCCAAGCGTCGGACACGAACACAACCTGTAAATGTGTGTGTGTGTGTGTGTGTGTGTGTGTGTGTGTGTGTGTGTGTGTGTGTGTGTGTGTGTGTGTGTGCCCTGTTGAATGAG
>JASSRZ010001342.1:0-10318 GCA_032164315.1 Malacoctenus gilli
TTTTTTTCTTTTCCTTCATCCATACAACTCCGCCCCCCCCCCCCCCGCAATAGCATTGCGCCCCCACCTAGGGGGTGCGCCCCAGACTTTGGGAACCACTGGCTTCAAACATGCGGGGCAGCTTTCCTATCGCGGGTGAGCAGAACTGACTGCAGCACGAATCAGAAGAGCCTGAGAGGTTCGGAAGGGAGGGTAACGGACCCGCGCAACCCCGAGGGGGCTTCGGGGGTCTTTGGTCTTCTCAGAGCAACGCTGCATTGAGACCAGGGAGGACTGCGTGATGCACACAAAAACGTTCTCTCTGAGACGTGATGCTCACATAACGACGGGCCGGCATCATCGCAAACATACACACCAGCATCCCACGGGCCTAAATCAGCTCTCTGGTCGTCCAGTCTGCTCACTCTGCCCACACACACACACACACACACAAACACACACACACACACACACACACTCGACCGAGCCAAGACTGTCACATTCAGCCCGGGATTATTTTCACACGCGGTGGTTCTGATGCATAGCGGTGACATAAGAGTTTAATAATAACCCGTCGGCGCGTTTGCTTCAAATTCGCTCGACAACACTGCAGACCTGTTTTCAGGAGGCGTACCCTGCTTTTTGGGTGCGCGCATCGGCTCCAGTTGGAGGGGGGTTCTGCAGTGAGACTTGCGGAACCAACGGGATGGCTGTGCGGAACTTTTTTCTCCCTCACTTTGGACTTCCGACACGAACGTGCCAACTCTCTCCCGGGCGGACCAATCGGGTGTCTTTTCCGGGGTCTTGACCGGCGTCTTCGCTGGTCAACGGGGCGACGCTGCTTCGGCCACCGGGGCAGTTCGCCGGGATGCAGCTCTGAGAATGACCCCGCCCACAGTCCGAATGAAAGAACCAACTGACCAAAACTATGTTACTAGTACTATTCCTATATTTGCCTGAACCGCTTTGGCAAAAGGACTCGATCCAATCCTGTTAGCACAGCACAGCGGAGGAGGTTGCAGCCCCCCCCCCAGCAGCTGAGCCGGGACCACATGGCAGCTCAGAGGAGGTCCGACAAATCCCCTCTGTATGGTTCCCTCGGCTCATGTTCAGCTCACATTTCCAATCTCATCCAATTTGTCCGTTTTTAACCATTTGTTCACACGGTCATTGACCGATGACATTCGACGTGACACGGCCGAACAACATGCTGGCAGTGGTCATGAGTGGTCAGATTATTGATACAGACCATTATCTAACTGGCTTCCTTAATAACTAGATTAACGGAACTCAAGCAAAGTAAACAGACTTTATCGTCCAACGTGCAAGTGAAATATCCAACGGAGCGTTTAGTTAACTGCAGCCGGTAGAGCGTTCACAAGAAAACCTCTCCCAATGATCACAAGTCCATTAAACCTCCAGATTGAGGCACAAGACAATACAATAATTTGATATCCAATCAAACACAACATGTCATTTTGGTTGGAGAGCTGAAACATGCAAATGCGTCAGTCATCATTAAATAAAAAGATTGTTTTGAAAATCACGACGCAGAAATGTTCATTGAATCCAAATCAAAGTGTTTGAGTCTCTACTGAATGTTGATTGAATTAAAGCCGTCAACGGTGCCCGCGTGGCCATGCAGCAGGACGCAGTGGAGGCGAACCCAACCGCACGGAGCTCGACGTGTGGAACGAGGAATCAGGAAGAGGGAGCGGAAAGCGAAGCTCCTCCGGGCCAATTTATGCCCGAGCATGGATCCTTGTTTACCCAAGCCTGGTGCCGGCATCTGCTCGCCCAGCAGCCGCCTCCCCCGCGAGCCAATGTCACCCAGCCAAGAGGAGCGAACGCCCCCGCTGAATTATTAAACAATGTCCAGGTGGGACTCAGAGATGTCCAGTAAAAAAAAAAAAAAAACAACCCACAAGACCAGAAGAAAACACGAGGAATGATACTTGTTCTAGTATTATTTAACAATTGGCACGACTGCGAGACTCGAACGCAACGGCGACAGCAAAGGCAGATAAACAGGACGAAATCTTGTTTTGGAAACCAGGATAGCCAGAGTGTGCAGCTTTGTCCACACCTACGCACAGAGGTGTCCTTTAAATGCTAAAATGGATTAATTATGAGTAAAAACTGCCAAGAAATACCTCATAGCACATAAAAAAAACATATACACAAGCTTTTTTGTTGGAGACGCTCAAAAATCACTGCAATCATCAACACTGTTAAAGGTCCAAGGAAAGAAAACAGTAAACATCAACGATTCCAATCAAACTCTGATTTTAAACTTAAAGTTTTATGTGCCCCCACCCAAAAAAACATCAACTATAAATATATGACCAATATTTATTTTAAACTATAAGTTTTCACATATAGACTTAACTTTCAAAGTACCCTAAAGGTTATTTGTACCCAGATAGAAGCACCAGAGACAGCAGACATCAGAGTTTAAAGAAGACCATCAATAAATATGGATTTCTTTGATATTTTCACATTTTTATGTCTAATTGTTGATCACATCTTCGAACAGAATGCGTGTGATGCACTATAATGTGACTGGTTCCTGTCCCAGCATCAGTTAGGAAGCGACCAATCAGCTCCAATCTTACAAAGTTCCTGAGTTATCCAAACTTTCCTCTTTCTCCAATGACTCCTTCATTGCTTTTCCAGCAATCGCCCCTCCTCCTCCTCCTCCTCCTCCTCTTCCTCCTCCTCCTCCTCCTCCTCCTCCCACCTCTCCCCGTCCCATCCCGGCCCATTACTGTGATTAGCAGAATGAAAAAAAAAAAAAAGAAAAAAAAAAGAAGTGGAGGCCAAGGATAAGGCCCGTTCTACCTGAAGGTGACTCCTTTCCTCTTTAAAAGCGTTTACACTGCTCTTTTCCACTCGCTCCTGGGCAGTACATTAGAAAAGACGCCTCTGATTGGGGAGATGGGCTCCATCTCTGGGCGGGGACTAATCGGAGACCCCGGAGTCACCGGGAGCCAGCTGGCTGGCCCGGGAGGACCGGCCAGTCTGCAGAGGACGAACGGAAATCGGACGCATCTCAACGAGATAAAGCGCCCGCTTGCACCCGAGATAGAGCCAGGGGCTTTTTTTTTTTTTTTGGACCCTTTCAAACCGAGTCGCAGGCGAGATTTGGAACCACACTGCAAATTAAATAAGAACTGAAAGTTTGGTGACGACCAGGAAAACAGCGGATCTCAGAAAAGGTGGTCAGCGTCAGAGGTGTGAAGGTCAGGGGTTTAAAGGCCCTATCAGGGGGGCTCACAGAGGTGGTGACCGGGGCGGGGGGGGGGGGCTATTGGTCACTGTCACTTCACCCACCTCAACCTCTTGGAAGTCCGGGGATTTGAGCCAGTGACCCCTCAGCTACAAGCGAGCGAGGGGCCTCGTCGTAGCTCCAGAAACGTCCTGACAATGAGCGTCAGCGGCCGAGATTTTCGCAGCAGTTGAACTCTCAGGCGCGGTTCTGCCAAATCGCGGCCCTCTGGCCTGGCCGGAGCACCACGTGCCGGGGGGGGGGGGGTGTCAGCAGCCAGGCCTGTCGGCCGACTTCCAAGACCCAAAGCAAACACAGCCGATGAGTCATTAATCAAAAAGGACCGAAAAAAAAAAAACCCACCACCACTCCGACCTGCTTTTCCCTGACAGCTCTTCTTTGTCGTCTGCCACACAGGTCACTAATTGTGACTAATTTCCTGTCGGCTGTCCAATAAGCAGCTGGCAAAGAGCCCGGCCCGACTCCTCCCTTCGCAATGCTTCCTTATATTGGCTGCTTTTTTTGGAGGGGGGGGGGGGGGGAGTCAGCGTCCATCTGACGACAGTTTACTCACTGTCCAGACAATTCCTCCGCCGCTCCGTCTCCCGGTCCCGTCGCGGTCTGTTCGCCGCCGCCGCCTCCGCCGCCTCCGCCGCCTCCGCCGCCTCCGCCGCCTCCGCCGATTCCAGGTTTCTGGAATCAAACTGTCCCGCTCCTCTCTTAACGGTGGCGCGCGAGGGGCCAGACTTGCCGCTTGACCGGTCAAACCAGGCGTTCCGTAAAACGACGCCCGAGACTTGTTGCGAGCCTCCGTTTCATTCCGCGGCGTTTATTTCTCGAGCGCATCCGGCCGCTGCCCCCCCACCCCCGTTCAGAGGCCGCGTTTTCAGTATTCAGCGCGCTGCGCTCCGACCGGGTGTTTGTTCGTCTGCGTCACCTTGGCGGCTGCTCGCTCGTTAAAAGCGGAGCAAAGTCAAACTTGAACTCCGGAGGAAACAGCTGGATTAGTAACGCAGGTTTGTTCGCGTGTAAAGAAGGCGCAGATGGGCGGGCTCACGGGGGTGTCTAGTAAAAAAAAAACAACCCCTGATTGGTTAATGATGGTAAACATTGTGTCTACCTGCCAGGAGAGAAGATAGAATAAGGTACATAGGATGAGTAAGTGAATAAGGAGACATGAAGAACTTCCTGTGAGTGTGTACTGGTGTGTTTATTCAGGAGGCAGCTCTAGAAGGTGGGAGGGGCTTTGGCAAAAAAGACCCCTCCATTTTGTGTTTAGCGCCAATTCTGAAGTACCGTATTTTCCGCACTATAAGGCGCACCTAAAACCCTCCAATTTTCTCAAAAGCTGACAGTGCGCCTTATAATCCGGTGCGCCTTAAATATGGACCAATATTGAGCCACAACAGGTCTCGCAACTACGGGAAGCAGCCGCCGGCTTCAAGCGCACGGTTCATGCAGGGATATATGACTGCGCGAGGCGGTGGCGACAGAGCAGCGCCAACGTGAGCGCGGCGGTGGCGGCCCGCGGCCAGCTGAGCGGTGAGCAGTTTAAACTCAAGACGATCATTCACGCAGTAGAACACGGGGCGAGAGCAGCAGCAAGAGAATTCAACATTAATGAATCAATGGTGGGGGAAGCAACAAGATGACCTGCGCCAAGTGAAGAAGACTGTTTATTCATTTTGGGAGTGAACGGAGTTGTCAGAACGCTGGTTTGTTATCTATCAATAAAGTTTGACTAACCTATCTGACCGTTTTGTTGACATTCCCTTTAGCGCAATACATCAGCAATTTTATCCTTTCTGAATAGGATTTTTTTTTTAATTATACATTCACAGAACGCTCCTGAAATGAGTTTCCACTTAAAGTAGAAAAGGCTTTCAGATCATTTCTGTGGGGGTTTTTTCTCCCCCCCCCCTGTTAATGTATATACTTATTCCATCAAGTCAAATTTGTCAGTAAAGATTTCAAGTTTCGGCAGTGATTGGCTCGTTTAAGCGTCCTCTACGGTAGGCGCAGGGGTGCGAGTCGAGGAGAGGTAAAAAGACGAGGAGTCAGTCGGCGTGGTTCGTTGGCTGGTTTGTTATCTATTAATAAAGTTTGACTGACCTATCTGACTGTTTTGTTGACATTCCCATTAGTGCAGCTCCATCTAATGGATGCATAAAGTAACCCCAGCCTCTACTGTGGCGTCTATTCTATGCGCCTTATAATGCGGTGCGCCTTATATATGAACAAAGTTTGAAAATACGCCATTCATTGAAGGTGCGCCTTATAATCCGGTGCGCCTTATAGTGTGGAAAATACGGTAGTTCTGAGGGAAAAAAAGCTAAAATATCAGCAAAATAATCAACAGAACCCTCGATAACTGACGGGATCGATGGCACTTTTGGATGAACATGGATGGATATGAAAGGATGGAGCCATCGCAGTCCTCCCTCCCTCCCTCCCTCCCTGCCTCCCTGCCTCCCTTCCGCTCTACCTCCCTCTGCCTGGCTCATGATTGTCTCTGAGTAAGCAGATTAAGATGGCATGCGTCAATCCAGGATTTAGAAATGGAGAGAGAGAGAGAGAGAGAGAGAGAGAGAGAGAGAGAGAGGCAGAGAGACAAACCCCTCGCTCCAGCCCACCGCCGGGCCCGAGCAGGGACTCCATGACAGTCCTCGGACACACAAACACACACAGACACATACACGCAGCAGCAGCAGCAGCAGCAGCAGCAGCACCGCCGGCTTCCTCCAGAGGACACCGCCGCCAGCCCCGTGACAGACCCCCCCCCACTCCCTTTCTGCGGCTCCGACTGCGTGCCGCGGTCGGAAATTCGTACAAAAGCGGCGATGACGCGCGCCGCTTTGTCGAACGATCGCTTCGAAGCTGCGCGGCCTTCCCGAACGGTGTTGTCGTTTGACAGACATAAAGAGAGATGGAGCGTGGCGGCAGAATGGCGGCGGGGGGGGAGGTGGGATATTACCGCTCCAAACTTGGAAAGGTTCCCAATCACAAAGGTCCCCGGGAACTTTTCCACGCCGGCTCCGGCGCCGCTGCCGCTCCACCTTCCACCTGCAGGGGAGGCGGCGGCGGCGGAGTAATGCTCGGTAACGACGGCTAAGAGGCTTGAACTATTTTCGGGTCATAAGCGGCACTGGTCAGTTCAGCGTCCCACCCAGAGAGCCGGGCAGCTTCCTCTGACCTAGTTCCCGCTCGGAACTCAGCGGCGGTCAGCGACGGTCCTCACAAATGCCTCTATCCACGGTCAAAACGCGCCAGGGGCCAGGAGCGCGTTTTGACGACATCGAACAACAGGAGGAAGAATTCCCGGTTCGAGACTATTTCAATACGAAGAAGAAAAAGTTAAACAGATGGAAATAGAAATGCACTCAGTGCAACTTTCACCTAGTGGCCACACGCTGTTATTACATCTGTGAAAAATGTCTTGTGGCATTTTTTTTTTTTTGGTCTTGTCAGACTCTGCACGCTTTCTGTCAGAGGATGCTTCGCGCTCCGACACGCTGACTCGATGCGAAATGATAAGAGTGCGCCAGGAACGTCGGAAGTCGGATGAATGTCGTGAAAATCTGTGATCGGTGCACCAAAAAAAAAAGGAGGATTGTTGGTGTCGCTGATAATAAGATGACGGGCGGATGTAAGGGTGAAGTTTATCATCATCACGATCGCCACCTGAAGGCCGCGCCGAGCCCCCCCCCCCCCCCCGTTACTGATGTTGTCGCCGGTGTTGATGCATTTTCGGTCCTCAAACGCGACAGTCCTGCGATCAGCCTCGCTGTGATGATGATGATGATGATTCATCCATTCACTTCTCAACCAAGAAGGTGACCATGTCCCGTTATGACTACTGGCCTCTCTGTGGGCCTGATGCCTCACAGACCCCACTGACCCCCCCCCCCCCAGCCCCCCTACTCCTCCTTTTCAGCATGGGCGCATCTCGTTCCGACGACCTCGGAACAGGCAGAATCATCCGGAGAATCAGAACGATGCTGACTTTGCTCAACATTTTCTTTTTTTTTCAGAAGCAGAAACGTGTGTGTAGAGCAGAGGTGGGCACTCCTGGTCCTGTCTCGGCCTCAGCACACCTGATCCTAACGAGGTCCGTTCTCAGGCTCTCTGCAGAGCTGCAGGTGTGCAGTAGACAGGGCAGAGCCAGAGATTGGGGGGGGGGGCAAGCTCCATCCGATCTGATCCCGCGCTTCATTCCCCATTGATTATGCAACCCGCGGGCGGCTTTATTGTATTCGGCCGCGCACATGGAGCCGACGGCGGGCCGTGGGCGCGCCTGTCTCTCGGCCCGCGCGCCGCGGGACGGCAGCGGGTGCGCCGATGTGGAAAGGCCTCACACAGGGATTAGCGCCCCGCGCAACAGATGGCGCATTCTCCTGCCCTTCCGTTTCGGCTCCGGCGCGCGCACGCACGCGCGCACTCACAGAAGCACGCAAACGTGGGATGGGGAGAAGGGGGGGCAATAGAAGAATACTGAAAGGTTTTACCTTTTTTTTGGGCGGCATGGCGCTTCGGGGTGTCCAGGTGCGTTAATCCGCGGCTCTGCCGAACAGTTGAGATTAGCGCTCCCCGGACTCCGGTGGAAGAGGCATGGACACGCGTGCGGGACACGCGCTCCCCTCTCTTAAAAAAAAAAAGCCACCCGGAGGGGGTGGGAAGATGTACGAGATGCTGCAAGTCCCGGCAACCTGCCCCCGAGCGGCGTCCTCCTCCTGCGTAAAGGTGGCGCGCGCCCCCCCGCCTCCCCCTTGTCCCACCCGACGGACCGCGTCACGCAGGACGAGGTGCGCGAGGGGGGCTTCGACTCGAGTCCGCCCGGCGAGTTGTGAGTGTCGCTCCCCTGTCCGAGTCCTGAGGGTATTAAAGGCTTATTTCTCGGCGCGGCATCTGTTGTGCCCGAGTGCTGTTCTTCGTGACCTCAGGCACCGGGCGCGTCAGGAGAAGTGTCCCGCCCCCGCGCGCCGACCGGGACTGGCCCGACACGCACCGGCCAGCACGTCGCGGTTTTTTGGAGCCACGGTCCCTTCCTCGGCGTCGTGCCCGATGATTGCGTGCGTGCCCGCGCGCGCGTCCCCACCTAAACCATCCCTTTAGAAAATGGTTTGAAGGGAGTTTGACCTTTATTTTTGAAATTAATTTTCATTTTTGTCTTCAACTGGAATTTTTGCGCCTGAAAATCTAATATTTGCATAGTTTCACTTTGAATCAACTAAAGATTTTAGCTTTAATTTGTTTTTTAAGGTCTCTGAGTAAAGGACATTCACTCCTTCTTCTTCTTCTTCTTCTTCTGCTTCTTCTTCTTCTTCTGCTGCTGCTGCTGCAGCTTCTTCTTTTTCTTCTTCTTCTTCTTCGTCTTCTTCTGCTGCAGCTTCTTCTTTTTCTTCTTCTTCTTCTTCTTTCTCTTCCTGCTCCTCTGGGATTCCTGCCCAGGGTCACCACAGCTGATCGCATCTGTACAGTCCTTAGTCCTTAGTTCCATCCCTTCTCACACCCTTCACCTGCATGCCCTCCTCCTCCTCCTCCTCCTCCTCCTCCTCCTCCTCCTCCTCCTCCTCCTCCTCACTGGCCTGCAGCTCCATCCCACAGCTGTCATCAAACCACGGCTACCTCATCTCTCCAACTTTCCAACCAAACTGTCCAACATTGAGGGAAACAAGCTCTCTTGCTGCGTATTGACCAGATCTTCGGCTCATTGCGTCCACATGCTGGACGGTGTTTACCAGGGGTCACTGACACTCGTTTCCAACTTTGGGTCTTCCAACTTACAGTTGTTGGCATAGATTCATAAGCAATTACGTGCTGGGCCACTTCCGCAGCTCGTTAGATGTTCCGGATTTGACAAGTCGAACTCTCCTTAAGAGTTTCTGCACTGAGCACATCAGAACCACAGAGGCCGGCCCGCTATCGGCCGCGGCCATCTCGGTGCCAGACCGCGCGACTCCAGAGGTCCTGTGAAGTTCACGCGCACTCGGGTGAGGGCTGATGCAGATGAGGCTGTTACATAACGAAGGGAGGAGGGAGGCCGGACAATCAGCAGGACCAGGCAGGGACTGCGTGGGGCTGTGACACTGACCTCCAGGTCACACCCACAGCTGCACACTCTCACACACGCACACGGAGGCTAAGAGCGTGGATGCCAATGCGTCCTCATCGGTGGCCCCTGGAACCTGGAGCGCAGCCGTGATCCCGCTGCGTGACACTTCAGATCTTTCAGGATATCCGATTCGCCCCCTAATCTACCCCCCCCCACACACACACACACACCAGCACACGTGTTCATGTGCACATGCGCTCTCTCGGATTCATAAACAAACATCTGTATCTAAGCTCCTTACAACCACATTATGTGCATGCATGCGTGTGTGTGTGTGTGTGTGTGTGTGTGTGTGTGTGTGTGCGGCTGAGCGGCATGGTGTTGCCAGGCCTGGAATTTAATTCAGGACCTCGACTCGGTGCCAAAAGGTGAAAAAAAAAAAAAAGAAATTTCTCCAGCACAAACGAGCCGCGTAATCACTCTTCTTTTTAGGGGTGATACTCCTGTTGGGGCCCGACGAGCCGCAGGGTGCAGGAGCAGCGGATCTGGTTTCAACTGACATGTGACCGTCACACATGTGCAAAAGAGCAGCGGATGCTTACGAGTGAAAATCCAGCCGAAACCTGTGGTCCAAATCCAGCATTCACACGCATCTGTTCTGTTCTGTTCTGCTTAGTTCTATTCTATTCTTTTCTATTCTGTTCTGGTCTGGTCTGGTCTGGTCTGGTCTGGTCTGGTCTGGTCTGGTCTGGTCTAGTCTGGTCTGTTCTGTTCTGTTTTGTTCTGCTTGGTTCTATTCTATTCTATTCCGTTCTGTTCTGGTCTGTTCTGTTTTGTTCAATTATATTCTATTGTATTCTATTGTATTGTATTCTGTTCTGTTCTATTGTATTGTATTCTGTTCTGTTCCATTCTATTGTATTCTGTTCTGTTCTGGTCTGATCTGGTCTGGTCTGGTCTGGTCTGGTCTGGTCTGGTCTAGTCTGGTCTGTTCTGTTCTGTTTTGTTCTGCTTGGTTC
>JASSRZ010001343.1:0-10315 GCA_032164315.1 Malacoctenus gilli
TGTGGAAGGTTATTCCCTGTTGTCGGGATTCGACAGTTCGCCGGTTTTTGCAATTGCAGGCTGCACAATGTTGAGGCTTTTTGCTCCGATGTCATGCTGTTTCCCTTGGAAACGCCGCTCTGCGTTTAGGCAGTCGACCGCTTTAAGATGGCCGCCAAATCCGCCGTCAGAAAAGGGGGCGGGAACAATCTAGTCTCTATACAGATCTGTGGTCACATCCAAGCGATACTGTTCCTGTATCGGTCACGTGATTTTTTTCTTAAAGTGATACACGCACCAATACGGGGGTTTCACTCTTGTGTGCGCAACGCTGTGCTGACGCACCAGTGTTGTTCGTCCCATCACTACAAGACTCTTCTGCCTAGCCTTGACTGCTCTCCTGCCTGCTTCCCGTCGGTGCCTTTGCTTCCGTGGACAGCTCTTCTGGGTTTGACCCCTCCACGCCTGCCCCTGACCACTCGTCCTGCTCCGTATCTTGTTGGTCGTGAAATTAAACCTGATTCATTACCGACTCCTCTTGCTCTCCAGTGTACTGCATTTGGGTCCAAACAACGCCTGTTACTGGTCTCCACTCACCCCTCCTCTCCCTGCCCCACCTCCTGTCTGGTTCCGGTTCCCAAGAAGTTGAGGCCCTCCGATCCCAAAGACTATTGACCAATAGCCCTCACATCTCATGTGATGAAGGTGCTGGAGAGGCTGGTCTTGGCCCACCTCCGTCCGCAGGTGAAATCTTCCCTTGATCCGCTACAGCCTTGTCTGGGAGTCAAGGATGCTGTCATCTACCTGCTGCAGAGGGCTCACTCACACCTGGATGGTGCTAGCTGCACAGTGAGAATAACTTTCTTTGATTTCTCCAGTGCATTCAACAACATCCAGCCACTTTTGCTGAGGGAGAAGCTGCAGTTGATGGTGGTAGACTCACCCACGGTCTCCTGGGTTACTGACTACCTGACAGGCAGGCCGCAGTTTGTCCGTCTTGAAGCTGCCATGTCTGATATGGTGGTTAGCGACGTAGGAGCCCCACAGGGCACTGTGCTCTCTCCATTCCTATTCACCCTGTACACCTCTGACTTTCAATACAACTCTGAGTTGGTCCACTTGCAGAAGTTCTCTGACGACTCTGCAGTGGTCAGGTGTATACGTGATGGACAGGATGAGGAGTACAGAGAACTGGTGAGCGACTTTGTGGAGTGGTCTGGGAGGAATTATCTGCTCGTGAATGTGGCCAAGACATGGGAGATGGTGTTAGACTTCAGGAAGAAGAGGACGGCTACACAGCCCCTGAACATCCTGGTGGAGGACATTCAAGTGGTGGAGGACTATAAGTACCTGGGTGTCTGCATTGACAGCAAACTGAACTGGCAGATCAAAACCGAGGCTGTTTACAAGAAGGGGATGAGCAGACTCTACTTCCTGAGGAAGCTGAGATCCTTCGGCGTGTGCAGCAAGATGTTGAACATTTTTTATCAGTCTGTTGTTGCCAGTGCAGTGTTCTATGCTGTAGTCTGCTGGGGAGGCAGTATAGGAGCTGGCAACACCAACAGACTGAACAAACTGATCAGGAAGGCTGGCTCAGTAATCGGTTGCAAATCGGACACCATGGAAGCAGTGGTGGAGAGCAGGACTCTGACCAAGCTGTTATCTATTCTAGATGACCCCGACCACCCTCTCCACCCCCTTCTGGACAGGCAGTCGGAGCTCCTTCTCAAACAGACTGATTCAGCTCTGCTGCCACAAAGACCGTTCTAGGAAATCTTTCCTGCCCAGAGCCATAACCCTGTACAACACCTCACCTCTGTCTGGCAGAGAGCATTCTCAGCTCTCTGCTCTGTAAAACCACCTGTCTTTGCACTGTTACATCAGACACTGTTTCTTCAATTGCACTTTTTGTACAGTTATTCAACTATCACTTTAGTTTATTCGCTGTTTTATTTTGTACTTAGTATTTAACTTTAGCCCTTTCTACTGTAATTGGTGTGTTGTTTTTTCTTGCTGCTGCTGCACCACAGTAATTTCCCAGACTGGGATGAATAAAGTACTTTTCTATTCTATTCTCAATGGTGTAAAGCTTCACTGTCCATTTGAGTGTCAGCTTGGTGTGTCTTTTGGGCTGTCTCTGTGTCAGAGTCCTCTAAGCGTCTCACTCTCTCGTCTTGTTTTATCAGATGTTAACGCTCCTAAATTTGGAGATTATGTTTTTGTACTGTAAGCATGGGCGGAGGTTTTGAGTGTCGTGTGGTATATCTACATGTCACGGGCTCCTTTTCCTTTCTCTGAACATCGACATCTTCTCTGCGCTTGCCAAACTCTATTTCATTGACTATCTGATCAATGGAAACATCTTATTCTCCTGAGTCACTGTCTCCAATTACTTCTTACACTCACTTAAATTCTTTACCTTCCATGCACTTACACTTGTCCTTCCTATATCTTTCCACGAACTTACATTCATCACCTTCCATAAACTTACGCTTTTCCTTCCTATAGAAAAGTACTTTATTTATCCCAGTCTGGGAAATTACTGTGGTACAGCAGCAGTTAGAAAAACCCCAATTACAGTAGAAAAGGGCTAAAGTTAAATACAAAGTACAAACACAAAATAAAACAGTGAATAAACTAAAGTAATAAGTGAAATAACTGTACAAAAGTGCAATTGAAGAAACAACAGTGCAAGGACAAGTGGTTTTACAGAACAGAGATTTGAGAATGCTCTCTGCCAGACAGAGGTGAGGTGTTGTAAAGAGATATTGCTCTGGGCAGGAAGGATTTCCTGTAATGGCTTGGAGCTCAAACAAGGTTGACCTCTTCAGCAGAGCAAGTGCATTCTTCCTGAAGCTTTACAAGCATGGTAAGCATGTTGAAGTTGATTTGTGACAAGTGTTTCCATGTGAGGGGCAACTTGAAAAACCTACCAAGGGAATTCTGACGGGAGAAAAGCTGGTCGGGTGTGAAATGTGCAGAACAAAAAATAGTTGCAGACAGGAATTGAAAGGGCACATGCTCAAATAAGCTGCACTAATGTTCTTGAGTGCATGGAAGTTTTATTCTTGTCTGATAAAAAAAAATTCATAATCTCTGTGAAAGCTCACACCAAGCGGTTTGGAGCTCAAACAAGCTGAAACAAGGTTAACCTCTTCAGTAGAGCAAGTGTCTTCTTCCTGACTCCTTACTAAGCACGGTAAGAATGTTTAAGTGGATCTACATTAAAACACCTTCGAGCTTCAGTCCTGCATCCCTTTGTTTTAAGACTGACTGGAAAATCTCGAGACAAGGAGAACAACTGTTCCTGAATGCATGGAATCTTGATGTCTGAAATCAAAATACATAGTCTCCAAGTGTGGAGATACTTAAAATGAACCAAAAGGATTAATTCCACTATTTAACACTTTCTCAAGCTCTCCCACAGCAGTTAGGAGATGAATCAACCTGAAACAAGCTGGAACTGTATAGAAGAGCAAGTGTCTTCTTCTAGGCATTTAAATAAGCATTGTGAACGTTTAAGATGATTTGATTCCAACACACCTTCATGCTTCAGTCCTGCATCCCTTTGACTTCACACTGACTGGAAATGCTCAAAACAAGTAGAACTAATGTTCCTGAATTCCTGGAAGCTTTATTTTGCTCTGAGCTCAAAATATATTGTCGTCTTGTCTGGAGACACATAGAGTAAACCAAAAATGATTGATTCAATTATTCTACACTTGCTCAAGCTCTGCCATAGAAGTTTGGAGCTAAATCGATCTGAAACAAGCTGGAACTCTTCTGCAAAGAATTTTTCTTCTTCCATTCTTCTGTGAAACTTGCGGGAAATGTTTTAGGAAGAAGGGTGACTGGAAAATGGACCAACTTTTTCGCACCGGTGGGAAGCGGTTTAAATGCAAAAGCTGTTTGCCACATGTGTGTGTTTCCATGTGAGGGGCAACTTGAAAAACCCACCGGGCGATTCTGACGGGAGAGACGCTAGTCAGGTGAAAATTGTGCTCAGCAAAACATAGTTGCAGACAGGAATTGAAATGCCACATCAGAAGTCACGCATGTAAAAATTTATTATCCTGTGAAACATGTGGGAAGCTTCAGACTGACTGGAAAAGCTGTAAGCAAGTAGAAATAATGTTGCTGAGTGCCTGGAAGCTTTCTTGGTGTCAAGCTGAATAAAACTAGAACACTCCAGCAGAGCAAGTTTTCCCCCCTGACAATAAACAAAGAATTCTAAGCGTTTAAGATGATTTGACTCCCACACACTTTCATGCTTCAGTCCTGCATCCCTTTGACTTTACATTGACTGGAAATTCTCTAAATAAATAGAATTTGCTTTGAGAATTAGACAATGAGCAACAATGTTCTATTGACTCTGCAAGTCTGCATCCATTTCAAGATGCAGAGTCTCAGAGACGAGTCTAAGCTATCTCAGCAAAGAGTGAAGAGTCTAAGTTATCTTAGATTAACCACGAAGTGAAGAAACATCTAAGAATCACCATTTGTCAGAGTCTGTATGGTTGCGAAACATTTGGGAAGCATTTTATTTGCTCTGATCATTTAAAAACCAACAGATGAAATCACACAGGGGAAAAAAAACATTTCTGCAAAGTAGGCGGGAAAAGTTTTAGAGTGAAAAGTGGCTCATCGCACATGAAACCTCACATGAATGAGAAACCATATGCTTGAGTAATGTTTGAGAAACAGTTCACTGTGAGAAGTGGTCTGGTTATGCACATTGGAGTTCACACAAGTTAGAAACTGTATGCTTGTTAAGTTTAGGCTAACAAATCAGTCTAAACAGTAACCTGGCAGTCCACATGAAAGTCCATGTGGGCAAGAAGCTGTTCTCCTGTGAACCCGGTGGTAAACGCTGCTATTTAAGTGCTCAGCTGAAGAACCACATGAGGGTCCACTCGAACAAGAAGCCGTTCCCCTGTGAGACATGCGCCAAGTGTTATTTCCAAAGATATCTGCTGAAGATCCACATGAGAGTTCACACCGCACAGACACTGTTTCCTTGTGAGACCTGTGGGAACTTTTCTCCATCAAAAGCAATAGAAATAAACACATGAAGGTTCACATGGGTGAGAAGAAGTTCTCCAGTGAAACCTGAGGGAAAAGCATCAACAATGGTATTCACTTGAAAACCACATGCAGATACACACCAGCGAGAAGCCGTATACTTGTGATACATGTGTACAACAGTTCCATCACAACTCCAGCCTGATGTTCCACATGCAATATCACACAGGCAAGAAGCCATTCTGTAGGAAAGTTTGTGGAAAGTGCTTTTCTAAAAGTGCCCGTCTGAGTAAACACGTGAAGTCGTACACCAGTGAGAGCCAATACATTTGCCAGAACTGTGGGAAATGTTAAAGACAGGAATTGAAAAGGCACATCAGAAGTCATGCGGGTAAAAATTCATTATCCTGTGAATCATGTGGGGAGCTTCAGACTGACTGGAAATGCTGTAAGCAAGTAGAAATATTGTTGTTGAGTGACTGGAAGCTTTCTTGGTGTCGAAACTGAAAATACAAAGTCTCATACTCTGGAGACACTTAGACTGAACCAAAATGATTGATTCCACTAAATCTACACTAGCTCAAGCTCTACCATAGCACTTTTGAGCTGAATCGAGTTTAAAGCTGGAACTCTTCAGCAGAGTAAGTATCTTCTTCCGGACATAAAATTAAGTGCTGTCTGCCTATTTAAGATGATTTGACTCCCACACACCTTCCTGCGTTAGTCCTGCATCCCTTTGACTGTAGATAGACTGGAAATACATATAACAAGAAGAAGTAATGTTCCTGAATAATTGGAAATTTTGTTATACTCAAAACAAAAAATGTGGAGACACATAGAGTCAACCGAATTGACTGATTCCACTACTTCTGACTGTCCCAAGCTCTCCCACAGCAGTCTGGAGTTGAATCAAGATGAAAAAAAACTGAACTTTGAAGCGGAGCAAGTTTCTTCTTCCAGGCGCTCCAATAAATGTTTTCAGTGCGTCAAAAATGATTTGACTCCAAAACACCTTCCTGCTGCAATCCTGCTTTTCTTTCACTTCAGATTGAGTGGAACTTCTTAAAACAAGTAGAACTACTATTCCTGAATATTTGGAAGCTTTATTTTGCTCAGAACTCAAAATACATAGTGCCCTAACCGGAAGCATGTAGAGTGAACCGAATGGACTGATTCCGCTACTTCTGACTGTGCCAATCAACAGCACTCCAACAGCAGTCTGGAGTTAAAATAAGCCTGATCTTTAAAGCAAATCAAGTTTCTTCTTTCATGTGCTCAAAAAAGCGTTTTCAGACGATTAAAATGATTTGACTAATAAACACCTTCCTGCTTGACTCCTGCTTTCCTCTCACTTCAGACTGAGTGCAAATGCTCCAAATAAGTAGAACTAATGTTCCTGAAAGTGTAGAAGCTTTATTTTGCTCACAACTCAAAATACATAGTGTCCTTGTCTGGAGACAAGTCGAGTCCCCCAAATTAACTGATTCCACTATTTCTGAGTGTCCAGAGCTCTCCCACAGCAGTGCGGAGTGAATTCAAGCTGAAAGAAGCTGGAACTTTCAAGAAAAGCAAGTTTCCTCTTGCTGGCACTCAAATGAGCATGTTCTTCTCCCAGGCGCTCAAATAAGCGTTTTCAGGATGGAAAAATGCATTTGAATCAATAAAAACCTTCCTGCATCGCACCTGCTACCCTTTCACTTCAAACTGACAATAAATGCTCAAAACAAGTAGAACTAATGTTCCTAAATGTTTGGAAGCTGTATTTTGCTCAGAACTCTTAATAGATAGTGTCCTTCTCTGGAGAAATGGAGATTCAACCGAATTGACTGATTCCACAATTCCTGACTGTTTCAAGCTCTCCTAAAGCAGTGTGGAGTGTTTTCAAGCTGAAACAAGCTGGAAATTTCAAGCAGAACAAGTTTCTTCTTGCATTCACTCCAATAAGTGTTGTCGTCTTCCAGGATCTCAAAAAAGTGTTTCCAGCGCGTGTGTTACGAACCCGGCTCAAAGGGAAAGGAAGCAACATAAAACCTGCAATTGGTGGTAAAAATGAAAGGGGTTTATTAACAAAGTTTGTAAAGAAATGTGCAAAGGTTACAAAAATGAGGCTGAAACTAAGAGATGGGCCAGTAGGCGCTGCTCAAATCAACAAAAGAAATAGAACAACAGGAGAGTTCTCAACCGGAGAACTACCGAAACGCCAGGTATATACATATACAGACGAAACAAAAAAAAAAGGGAGTAAAACAGAAATACACGGTGAAGCAGCACCCCTTCTGTCCTACTGACACTAAAACAAGAAAGAACCTAACCCACACAGCAGTCAGCCCTTTTCACTATTCCTGGCCCCACTCTTAACAGCACCCATTACCACAACTCCACTCAAACACACAGTCCTGTGGGCGCGCTGCACATCAGCCGCCTCGTTGTTTGTTGTGGCCCGCCTTTTGTAGCAGCCTCGTTAACTGATGGCTCCACCCCATGGACATCCCACCAACCAGACCGCCAGGAAACGCCACACCTCCATTATTGTCGTCCACTCCAGGACCAGGAGCCATCGAGTCACATCTGTTAATCAAGAACACACACAAAAGAGAGGGAGCAGGCAGGGAGCAGGCAGGCACCACTCCTGCCAACAACAAAACACACAGGAAGAGGGGGGGAGGCCGGCACTGGCTGTTACACCCCTCCCGTTAAGACCTAACCCATGAGCCCTTGGTTTACCACATGGACAAACACATCCACAGATTGTCCAGTTGGTTTGGGCCAGAGCTGCCACTTCGTTGCTCCTCTTCGTCAGCTTCTTCTGGGCCACCTCCTTTTCTGTCCGTTCCTTGAGCACCTCCTCTTTGGCTTTGACGATGTCGGTGTTCTTCCTCTGCTCCTCCTGCACCCTCCCTCCTTATGTTGCTTCCTTGCCCTTTGAGCCGGGTTCGTAACAGCGTGTAAAATGGAAAAGACTTCGAAAGACATTCCTGCTTCACTCCTGTTTTTGTTTAACGTCAGACTGTCTGGAAATGCTCAAAAAAGTTGAAATAATTTTCCTTAATGTCTGGAAGCTGTATTTTGCTCACAACTCCAAATATATAGTGTCTTTGTCTGGAGACACGTAGAGTCCACTGAATTGACTGATTCCACTTTTTCTGACTGTCCCCAGCTCTCCCACAGCAGTGCAGAGTGAATTCAAGCTGAAAAAAGCGCTCAAATGAGCGTTTACATCTTCAAGGCGCGGAATTGAGTGATTTCAGGAGGTGTAAATGCGTTTGACTCCAAAACAGCTTCCTGCTTCACTCCTGCGTTCCTCTCACTTCAGACTGAGTTAAAATACTCCAAATTAGTAGATATAATGATCCTGAAAGTTTGGAAGCTGTATTTTGTTCAAAACTCCAAATACATAGTGTCTATATCTGCAGACACGTCGAGTCCACCGAATATAGTGACTCCACTATTTCTGACTGTCCCCAGCTCTTCCACAGTAGTCTGGAGTGAATTGAAGCTGAAACAATTTGGATATCTGAAGAAAACAAAGTTTCCTCTTGTTGGAGCTCAAATTATCTTTTTCTACTTCAAGGCGCTGAAATAAGCTATTTCAGCGCGTATAAATGCGTTTGAATGTAAAATACCTTCCTGCTTAACTGCTGCATTACTTTCACTTCTGACTGAGTGGATATGCTCCAAAGAAGTAGTACTAATTTCCCTGAATTTTTGGAAGCTGTGTTTTGCTCACAACTCCAAATACATAGTGTCCTTGTTAGGAGAAACGTAAAATCCACCGAATTGACCAATTCCACTATTTCTAACTTTCCCCAGCGCTCCCACAGCAGTGTGGAGTGTTTTCAAGCTGAAAGAAGCTGGAACTTTCAAGTAAAGCAAATTTCCTCTTGCTGACGTTCAAATGAGCGTTTTCTTCTCCTCGACGCTCAAAAAGCGTATTCAGCGTGTGTACATGCAATTTTCTGCAAAACACCTTCCTGCTTGTCTCTAGCTTTCCTTTCACTTCAGATTGAGTGGAAATGCTCCAAACAAGTAGAACTAATGTAACTGAATGTTTAGAAGCTTTATTAAACTCACAACTCCAAATATGTATTTTCCTTGTCAGTAGATTAGTCGAATCAAAGGAATTGACTGATTGCACTTTTTCTGAGTGTCCCCAGCTCTCCCACAGCAGTGCGGAGTGAATTCAAGCTGAAACAAGATGGAACTTTAAAGTAAATCAAGTTTCCTCTTGCTGGCGCATAGTTGAGCATTTTTCTTCTGTTCGCTGAAAGAAGCCTTTTCTGCGCATGTTAATACAATTGCCTGCAAAACTCCTCCCTGCCTGAATCCTGTTTTCCTTTCACTTCCCACAGACTGCAAATGCTCCAAATAAGTTGTTGTAATGTTTCTGAAGGTTTGGAAGCTGTATTTTTCTCACAACTCCAAAAACATTGCGAACTTGTCTGCAGACACGGAGAGTCACCAAATTGACTGATTCCACAATTTCTGAGTGTCCCCAGCGCTCCCACAGCAGGGCATAGTGAATTCAAGCTGAAACAAGCTGGAAATTTTAAGAAAATCAAGTTTCCTCTTGCTGGCGCATAGTTGAGCATTTTTATTGTGTTTGCTGAAATAAGCGTTTTCTGCGCGTGTTAATGCATTTGCCTGCAAAACACCTCCCTGCCTGAATCCTGCTTTCCTTTCACTTCCCACAGACTGCAAATGCTCCAAATAAGTTGTAATGTTTCTGAAGGTTTGGAAGCTGTATTTTTCTCACAACTCCAAATACATAGTGAACTTGTCTGCAGACAGGGGGAGTCACCGAATTGACTGATTCCACAATTTCTGAGTGTCCCCAGCGCTCCCACAGCAGGGCAGAGTGAATTCTAGCTGCAAAAACGAGCTGGAACTTTTAAGAAAATCAAGTTTCCTCTTGCTGGGGCATAGTTGAGCCTTTTTCTTGTGTTCGCTGAAATAAGCGTTTTCTCTGCGTGTTAATGCATTTGCCTGCAAAACACCTCCCTGCCTGAATCCTGCTTTCCTTTCACTTCCCACAGACTGCAAATGCTCCAAATAAGTTGTTGTAATGTTTCTGAAGGTTTGGAAGCTGTATTTATCTCACAACTCCAAATACATTGTGAACTTGTCTGCAGACACGGAGAGTCACCGAATTGACTGATTCCAATATTTCTGAGTGTCCCCAGCGCTCCCACAGCAGGGCAGAGTGAATTCAAGCAGAAACAAGCTGGAACTTTAAGTTCATCAGGTTTCCTCTTGCTGGCGCATAGTTGAGCCTTTTTCTTCTTTTCGCTGAAAAAAGCGTTTTCTCTGCGTGTTA
>JASSRZ010001345.1:0-10311 GCA_032164315.1 Malacoctenus gilli
TGCCACAGCGAATGCGTGCCGTAATCAAAGCTAAAGGCGGTCCAACAAAGTATTAGAGTGTATGACCTTTTTTTTTTGGTGGCGACTTTTTTTTTTGGCCAGGCAGTGTATTACACTATGCAATTTGAATCAAAAGAAATCTCTGGGTTGTGCACCTTTAATTTACCAGGGAGGTATTGAATCAAACTGGCAAAGCAGACACAGCAGTATTCAGTAATTCCTCCATGGGGAGGCAATTACTGGTGTGTGCGTGTGTGTGTGTGTGTGTGTGTGTGTGTGTGTGTGTCAGTGTGCGTGCGTGCATGTGTGTGAGGGGGGAATTGTCCTCGGTTTAGACATTGATGTGTTTGCCTTGATCAGCCCACAACTCATCTGCATACAGTTGTCTGGCTTCTACTTTTTTCAAACGACATCCAGGCAGATCTGACCCATCACATCACACCTCGAGATGCACCACAAACAGGAACTTCATGGGCTGTGGATGCAGATACAGCAAGCCAAATAACAAGTTAACTGTTTTCGTTTGTTTTTGTTTAGAGGTGTAATGTTGGTGACACTTTGTGTTTAGAATGTTGGTGTCAGATGTGAAACAGACCTGTTAAATACATCTATTCAAATTGTGAATCAGCTGCTCTTTAGATTGCATTTATCTGTAAATGTAATTCTTAAAGAACCGATGCTCTGGAAGCCATTGTCCTCCCGCATTCCACTGCTAACAGAAGACACTTGGTTGCAATGGTAGACTAAAGTGTCTTCACATCAAGAGTCATTCAATATTTCCACTTTCTTTGAATGTCCGTGTGTGTGTGGTGGGGGGCGCAAAATCCGATGGTCGGTTTGCTCTGTTTTGTCCGAGTTATAGAAACCCCGACTGCAGCTGAACCAAACACAATAAGGACTCGATGTGGGCGGAGTTGAATCGTGGGTTGTACGTGGACGTCAGTCACTCGGGGCGGGGCCACACGTCTCGCCCCGCCTTCCTAGAGCGCTCGTGCTTGCAGCTTGTAAACTGCTTGATGGATTATCTCCGTCAAGTGAGGCGGGCCCGTTTTGTGCCACTGCTACAGGGATACCAAGATGGAAATCCAGGGGCTTTCGGATGCCCACATCTACTCTCAACATGGCGACCTACAGAGAAACACACCGTCCCCGTATCAATCAGCGGGAAGTTACATACTTCATTTTATCTCCCCAGAAAAAGACGCGGACAGTTGTAAAGAACTGGCCAGGCCGCAGATTGACATCAACAACAAAACGCCGCCAGCGTTTCAGCTCGCAGAAAATGCGACCGCGGCGGTATGTTCGCATGATGTCAAGCCGCAAACAGCACTTCGAGCCGCTGCCCCGGAAAACGACGTGGCCGTGGGACACGTTCAAATGAACACGGGGGAAGGAAACGAAGCCAAGTCGCTCCCCAGTTCCGTGGAATATGCTCCAACAGTCCGGAAGTGCGGAGTAGCGGTCGGTGCCGGTGCGTTGCAAATGGCGCTGCCTGTGCTCGGGGTGGAAGAGGAACCGACGCCGCAGCGGCAGCAGCAGCGGACGTTAGCGCTTCCAGGTTTCCGGCAGCAGAGCGATGGCTGCCGCTGCACGGCTGCTCCGGGGTCCCTGACCACATCGGAGTGCGCAGGGAGAACCGGGGAAGGACTGAACGTCGGCCTCCACACACAGAATGACGGAGCAAGCGAATCCCGACAGGATGTACGGATTGAAACCAGAGAGCAGATGAAAGGTAAAGAAAGCTACTGCTGCCAGCCGAGTCTCCCCATGGAGGCTGAAAACAGCAACTTCGTCCTCTGTGACTTGAATGACAATTTGAACAGTCTGGATTCCCCAACCCTGAAAAGAATTGAGCATGGTTTTAGTGCACCGAGCAGCAGTCCTGTCTCTATCAGCGTCAAACAGACAGCCCGTCGCCACCGTACGGAGGATGTTGTTTTGACAAACAAATATGGCGATAAGATTTGTGGGCAGATCTGCACCGAAAACAATGATGGTAAAGTGGAGGGGGAGTTCTTGGCACGGTCCCGCCTCCATGAGAGCACTAACTTCAGGCCGGGGACGACCAAAGCCGTGAAAACATGCGACACAGCAGATGTGATCACGGACTCGACGGGCCCCCACATCAGTGTCGATTCAGCCGAAGCCTCCACAAGTGCCCCTGCTGGTGAGACGTTTTCCGGAACTATTACCATCAACAATCAGAGTGTCATAGTGACCATCGAAAACGGAATACTGACTCTTGCTGCCCCACCAGAGGGATATGTGCATAAGGAAGATGATATTGTCAGCTTGAAGGAGCACCTTGGCATGAAAGACCACGAGGACATTGTTCTTCTCAACTATGACAGCGGAACTAAATCTATTGGGAAGATTAGCACTCTGGCAGTAACCAGCTCAGGCCACCAGGAAGAGCTGAAACAAGGATTGTCCGCCAGAGACTCTGAGTTAGCGCTGGTGGACGACTGCAACTTGTCAGGGCTAGCTATTCCAATGGACACCTGTTCTATCGTCAAGCAGGAGGCAGGGGTGCTTTGTACTTTAGCAGAGACAGATTTCACCCCTTCATCCCAGAGCGTTTCTGTTACAGACTGTGACAATGCAGGAATACAGTCCGTCCCACTGATCAGGTCTAAGAGAGAGGCCGCGACCACGCTTTTCTGCCCAGAACCGGGCTGCTCCAGTGCGTTCCGTACCCGTCAGAAACTCAAGGTTCACCTGCTGAACCATGCAGATGACCCACGCCCGTATCAGTGCATAGTGGAGGGCTGCGGCTGGGCTTTTGGAACTTCTTACAAACTAAAACGGCACCTTCAGTCCCACGACAAGCAGCGACCCCACACATGCCAGTTTGAAGGCTGCGGGCGTAGTTTCACCACAGTCTACAACCTCAAGGCTCATATCAAAGTCCACGAGCAGGACAGTGCCTTCATCTGTGAGATCTGCAGTGAGACGTTCCGCAGTGCAACGCGACTGTCCAATCACCAGAGAGTCCACTTCGAGCCACAAAGGCCTCACAAGTGTGAATTCCCAGGTAATCTGTTCTCAGCATTTGTTTTTCTCACTTTGGAGTCATTTCTGCTTTGACAATTTGAACCTTTTGTCATGCACTCAATGTTCTTTGGCAGGTGTTGTGTTTTGTGTTAAACTATTAGAACTGTTCTTGGTATTAACTTTGAAATCAGGACACAGATCATTAGAGGCTTGGAAAAGAACCATCGCAAATTCATATTAATTACATGACCAATCATTCATATGAAAAGATCTAGTCAATGAGGAAAAACTGCTTTATGACATCCCTGATTCTCCGTGTGGATACTTATTCATTATTTGCCACATGCAATGTGATTCGGTATGGCTGAAAGTCCCGTTGCCATACAGTGCAGCTGCATTTACTGCACTGCTTTCTGAAAACAAACATTATGGCTTCATCAAAGACCAGTGCCAATGTTACACTGCAAAGGCATTCATCCCATCCATAGCTGGATGTTTCCTTGGTTTGCCATGCTTTGTGTGATTGTTGCTTCATCATGTAACCTGCAAACTATAGTTTCACAAGCACAGACACAACCCCCCCTCTCTTTGAGAATAGAAGCAAGGTTGCCAGGTCTGTCAGTTTTTTCATGGCATTGTTAATTTCTATGATTGCAATATGCTCTCAACATCCAATGACAGAAAATTGACAACTTCTACCAGCGTGGAACACTTGATTTGCTGACAGACCTGTTGCCATCTACAGGGTAGTTATCGCTTGGCACAATTACAATTACATCGGTGCATCCCCATTTAGTTGTGTGGGTTTTTTCTGAATCTGAAAATTTGTAATTGCTCACCGTCAACCCTGTTTAGGCTTGACATAAAAAAACAGTTAAAAGGAACTTTTTTTTTTACGGAAGTTGACAGTAACTATTTTATTTTTGAATGTTCAATGATGTGTTGTCTCACCATATGTTGTCATACACATTCTGTGTAGGTTGTGAGAAAACCTTCATCACCTTCAGTGCCCTGTTCTCCCACAATCGGACCCACTTCAGAGAAACGGGCCACTTCACGTGCACCTTTCCAGGGTGCGACAAGACTTATGACAAAGCCTGCCGCCTCAAAATCCACATGAGAAGTCACACGGGTAAGATTGTTTGAGTGTGATGACTGATATGACTGCCGCCTTTGGTTGAGGATGGAAGCCTGAGTGCTGTTGGGTTGTTCCGCCAGTCAGGTGTCTAATGGGCATGGTGAAATTATTCAAGTTAGACTTAACCTGCATGTGCAGGTCGTGGAACAGTGATTCCCACCACACTTGTCTTGAAGGCCACTTGATGCTCAGTTTAAAGCATAAACATCTGGAATGATAAAAAAATAAGGCCCAATTCTAATTCTCTTCCTTAATCCTCAACCTTAACCCTCAGTCTTACCTCAGTCTTTACCCTCAAAACCAAGTGTTAACAGCTAGAAACGGGACACTCCTTAAATGCAGATACTTCCTCAGTCGACTGCAGGCCGCAAAAGATTGTAAAATAAAAATAAAAAGCAACAATGAGGTAACTAATCCATGACTTGGGCCTAAACAAAGACAATACAATGTTTTTCATAATATTTCTATCTCTGTTAACAAAGAAAATACATTTGTAGCTCACGTTTCATTTTAACTGTAAATGACGCAATGCTTTGTCAGATATTGAGAATGGAGCTCTCGCCTCCAGTGATCCACATGTACCAAAACACCAATGGAAAAGGCAGCATGAAATGATGTTGCACAACAATACACCACAACCATAAATTCAAGTTTTGAGCCACATTTGTTTCTGCATGCCTTCCTCCTAAACAGATGTGAGGGATGTTTCATACCTGGCATCATTATTTTGGGAAAAGGGATTGATGACTGACAAAACATTTGCTACTTCCTAGTGTTCTAGTAAGCGTACACCCATCAAAACAAGACATAACCAAGACCAGAGAGCACCCAGACTGAATCGAGACCAAGACAATGATTATTTGATTAAAAAATGCAATGAAAGCAAAAGCAAGGAGTTTCCAGTTTACCAAAAGTTAGTTGGTGTTCAGCAAGCAGATCCTTGATGACTGTGATATTTCATATTGCAGCTTCACAAAAACTAGCACAATGTAGAAAGTACTGCTGTGTTTTCCTCATATTCCTGTGTGTATTTTTATGTTTGCATTTACATATCAATTATATTCAGATTTTTGTTTCTCCCCCTTTTAGAAATTGTCTTTGTAATTGTAATTTTTTTTCAATGTCAGCATTGGAAATTCAGTATAGTTAAATTTGTGTTTGCTGATGTCTGTGTAAGTTTGGAATGAAGTGTTGATAAAGTTGTGCAAAAAAAGCTTAGCCTAACATGACGTGAGGACATGAAAGTATACAAGTCAAAGTGGACTAGCCAGAAGACTGTCTTTTGTAATTCAGTGGCTAAAATTGTCACTGTTTTTATATTAATTACCGTTGGTCAGATTTCATGGCAACATCAAACCACACAAAGAAAAGTATTGAGTAAAGACTACACACGAGCAAGTCCATTGTCATCAGCTTTTCAGTAGGGCTTTTCCAATTGCATGTATCCCAGTTTCACGTCACACTCCTCCACAGAAAGCAGTTGTGTGTGTCGCTGTACTTTTTTTATATTACCATTTACATTCATGCTTTGCACCATCGTAAACCGAATATGAACCAACATGCAAGGGACAAGCAGGATGACATGCACTTCATCAAGCTGCCTGACTGACATTCTGTGTGCACAGAGAAGCCATAGCCACTTTTCAGTCTTCAGCAGATGGATGTGAGTCAGGTTCGCAGAGCAGTTGCTTAAAATGCATAAATTAAAGCTCCGGAGCAGAAGTCATACTTCATTGTAATATGGGACACCACCTCCACATTGTGTGAATCCTGATTTGAAAATATTGATCAGATCATCAATATTGATCTCGTCATCATTGTTTGAGTCAATGATTCTGCTGCTGTAATTTGTTTTTTGTTCAGTTACATTCGAGGTTTCCACAATGTCCTTTTGTCTTAGCAGCTGGCTTTTGCACTTTAAACTCCCATTGTTAGGCAATGTTTATGCAAAAAAATGCATCCTTGTGAATCCATGGGTATTGGATTGAATGGCATCGACGAACTGTGGACTACCGAAATCATGGTGTAACAGGGACTGGAAAACATTGTAAATGTTTTTTAACTGGTTGTGTGTTGGTGACAAGGATGAAACAGGAGTTTAATTTGCTGTGTACAGGTGAGAGGCCATTTGTGTGTGACTCTGATGGCTGTGGCTGGTCCTTCACTAGCATGTCCAAACTGCTTCGTCATAAACGGTAAGTACCCGTTTAAGGTAGAAACAGCTAAACCAACTAAAGCTTATAGTACCTCCCCTTGTGTGAAAGTGCAACTACACATTTTTTTGTAGAACTTTGACTGATGACTTTAAATGCCTTGTGTGGGCTGGAAAAGATGTCCTCTGAGACATGATCCACACAGTACCGTTTTCATGGCACAGGAGGCATTGATCTGTTGGCAATAGCTTACTTACCATCACCTCATCTGGTGTATTTTGTGAAATATCTTGAACACAAGGTATCAGTCTGGTGTGGGTTCTCTTTTATCATGATTTCATGCTGGGTTTTTTAGAGTTAAGGTCTCCTATTTTTTTTTCCACCAGGAAGCACGATGATGACCGTCGCTTTGTCTGCACAGAAGAAGGCTGTGGGAAGTCCTTCACTCGGGCCGAGCACCTCAAGGGACACAGTATCACCCATTTGGGTACCAAACCCTTCCAGTGCCATGCAGAAGGTAAAAAATGTAGATGGAGACTTTGACAACAAACTAAGACAGTATAGCATGGGAATGCACATGTTCAGCAAACAAGAAAACTGATTAAAATTATTGGTTCAGGTTTTATTTGTCATTTTAAATTGAGCATTTTATATCAGTCAACTGGTGGAGATGTGGTTATGTGCATCAAGGCCACTGGAAGTGGCATCGATGTGCTTTCAAATGGATCACAGACCCTTAAAAGAGCCTTCAAATTTAGGGACCAAGAGAAAAATCGAAAATTTGCATCCCTGGTGTGACTGCTTGTTTTTGTTTGGCTTCTCATGTGGCTGGTGTCTGATACGAGTGTTTACAATAGTCACGTTAATCACATCTTTTTTTTTCAGGATGCGGTGCCAAGTTTTCGGCCCGTAGCAGCTTGTATATTCACTCCAAGAAGCATAAGCAAGATGCCAGCACCCTGAGGATCCGCTGCCCTGTCGCCAATTGCTTCAAGCATTTCTCATCTCGCAGCAGCCTCAAGAGCCACATGGTCAAGCACCATCACCTCAATGCTGGTACTGTATCTTTGTGTTGCCTTCTGATCAGAGAATGATTTATGTAGAATTTGCTTTGCCAATAGAGAAAGGAAGTTTTTATTGAACACAGAGCAAGACTATTAAATGTATTACAAACATCTGCTTTGGTGCAATATTGAAAGAACTCATGGAATTCATTCTCCCAACTCCACAGGTTGTTTATAGTTGTAAATCTTATAAACTTGTCCCAAAATTCCCAGCAAGGGGTCTGGGTTCCCCCTTTTATTTTGGGTGGGGGGGGTGGGGTCTTGTTTGAAATTGAAAAAAATTCAAATTTCGAACAATGTTATTAGCTGCCACAGCTATGCTTTCAATTTGACTCACAGCCACTGGATGACTTTGTTAGTTCTGTTCTATATGGCACTTTTATATAATGACTCAAGAGCCTTTGGAAACTAGCCGAGCTCATCGTCACATTTACAAAATGTTGTGTAAGAGTTCACTACTCCACAGAGAGTAGTGTTTTCTGTAAATAACTGTTTCCAGTTATTTACAGTCTTTTGTCCTTGAAGTGTCTCACACCACTAAGCTGGAACCAATCACAGTTCAAATCCATTCATAAGCAGAAAAGCAGTCAGCAAAAAGCAGTCTGACCTGACAGAATTGGAGTTTGTTGACGAGAACAAAAAGTGACTTTGTACAACAATAAATAAATGCTTAGTTTTTCTCTTTAGGACTGGCTGGAAAAATCTTTTGTTAGCAACTGAAGTAATATTTCTCATTTCAACATGCTTAGAAACAGTATTGCTCTCATCAGTGAGTTCTGTTCTGAATGGATGGATCCCCTGATCTCCAAGCATGTTTTGTTGACCCATTTATTCAACCTGATGTTTGTGTTTCCCGGTATTTATCCTGTCAGCATTCGAGTGGTGCTCGTTTGGAGCTGATGAATGCGATGCAGAAATTAAATATAAGCACATCATTTCATGTTTAAAACTGAACACATGAAACAAAGGGATGTTTTTTGCTTATAACATAAAAAGCCTTTTTTCAGTATAATTACTATATTTTTGCTGTGACTCTATTTATTGGATGTTGTGCCTGCTGCACCAGGTGTGTGTGTGTCTCACAATTTTACAAAAATAATTGTGAATACTTTATAACTCGACACATGTTCACTCAACTTTTCCCCTATATACTCCCAGAAGTCCTCAGTCAGATGGAGACCACACCAACATTGACCCCGAGCAGCGAGCTCCTCAGCTCTCCTGCGACAATGGTGGCAGGCTCTGGTGTTGTCGGGGGTGACCAGCTCACCAATTTGGACCTCAGCTCCCTTTTCTCTGCTGTGCCTGGAAGCACTGTGTCTCCTGCTGGCATTGGAGTGGGCATTCCAGTGGGTGTTGGCTGCTCTAATAGCACCTTTACCATGGATCTCTCCCTGGTAAGCTCAGGCATCCTCACCATCGACCCATCCTCTGTGGGCACCACGCTCGGAGGTGGTGCAAGCACCACATTGGCAAAAACTGTGGACCCTCTTATCCTGACAGCCAGTGCTGACATTGGTCCTCACCACAGTCTGGAGGCCACAGTCGGTGATGTTTTGCCTCCACAAGGAACACTCAACATGGATGATGTGCAGACTGTGACCCCGGAGGCCTTGGGAACCATTACAGCTATCACAATGCAGAGTACCAGCTCATCTGTGGAGCCATCTCTGCGACATCCTCTCAGCTCCTCGAGCACCTTGACTATGGATTCCTCAGCCTCCCTAGCTGTGGCACCAGTAGCTGAGCTGCTGGCCTCACCATCCAAAGTGATGAATGTGACTGACCAGGGAAGTGCAGGGCCTCTGCTGGGTTGTGTGGAGGTGCTTGGAACTCAGGAGGGAAGAAAAGTCCTCAGCCAGTTTGTCTTCTCAAATCCCAGCAGCGGCTTCAGCCCACAGAAAGACACAGATCATGGAGTCGGGTCCCCTCCTAGCTTCCTGGTAAGCAGCCTGATTTCTAATTTCTCTTCTGTATTCCTTTTCTTTGTAAACATGGACCTGGATCTTATCGTGGCAATGCAAGTCATAAGAGAATTATTTTAGTGTTATTGGACTTAGAATTATTGAATTTACTGGCTTGTCATTAACTGGAAAAATATGTGTCCTTTGTTTTGTATTTTGTTAGGAGAGTGGAGGTTCAGCCAGGACTGACTACAGAGCCATTCAACTGGCAAAAAAGAAAAAACAGAAAGGCCCTGCAGCCAACTCTGGTAACACACTTTCATATATTGAAAATTGTTTTCCAAATATTTCTTCTTTTCTGCAAGTTAACCACGAACAAAATAACAGCCCTCTGAATTTCATGTGGCCTTCAGGTTAGCTGAAGAACGGTGCTAAGAAAAACTTCATTGAAGTGTGCAATGCACACCACGACTGAACTGCAGGGCAGTTGAGAAAAGTTTACTGTGGTAGCCAGTCGTACTTTTCCGTCAATCTGATGGATGAATCTGGGTTTGCTGGTATTGTTCTCGCCAGGAGAGCGGTCCCATCAAACAGTACCTGACCGACTGCTTTCTGTTAGCTGTACAGTTTTGCCATATTATGTTGTGAGGGTGCCTGGCATTTGGCTCAGACCCTTTTAATACTAGGGATATTTTGGACAGTTTCACTTTTTCAACTTTGACATGCAGTCATGTTAAACCAAGAAAGGGCCGTCCCCAAACACTTCCCAGGGGATCCAGAAAGACTTGAATGAAACCATATGATATGGAAGAACTTGACTGACGCGCACAGAGTCCTGAATTCAACCTGACTGAACGGCATTGGGTTGTACCGTATTTTCCGCACTATATTTTCCGCTCCTCCTCCACTGCCGCCGCCGCCCGTGGCCACCGGAGAGTGAGCAGTTTAAACTCAATGCGATCATTCACGCAGTAGAACACGGGGATAGAGCAACAGCGAGAGAATTTAACATTAACGAATCAATGGTGCGGAAGTGGAGGAAGCAACAAGATGACCTG
>JASSRZ010001346.1:0-42155 GCA_032164315.1 Malacoctenus gilli
GCTCCTACAGACCCCAGGTCTACTTTGGCATGAAGACGAGGAGTCCCAGGTCGATGGTGACAGGTAGGCTGTCACAGTTGATCATTGTCTCAGATACGAACGGTTTGCACGCTCATTTAACAAAAACAACCTGCCCAAAAAGCAGCAAGACATCAGACGGACATTTAACCTATAATTCAGTACAGATATACAGCAATACACACAATTCTGAAAGACAACAAATGAAACATTCACTGCAGGGGTGTCAAACTCCGGTCCTGGAGGGCCGCAGTCCTGCATGTTTTCAATGTGTCCCAGCTTCAACACACCAGATTGCAATAAGCTGCTCGTTTTCAGGCTCTGCTGCTGGGCTGCATGATGCCACCAATAAGATCCAGGCGTGTTGGAGCAGGAACACATGGACTGGACTGGAGTTTGACACCCCTGATTTACTGTAATGTGAATAAAGGGGCTGGAACGACATTCATAACAAAAACCAGACAATAACAACATTTGAGTAACTGGTTTTTGCACCTACTGTTCCAAGTCGTATCCCAGGATTCTTTTTTCGCACAGACCTTCACTGGAACCGAGTTGGGTGGAAATCTAATGTGTGTGCAGACTGAGGTTGAGGCTGACACCATTTTGCCGCGTAATCAGGAGCATGATTTACCAGCTGTTGAATCAGTGCATGCTCAATAGTCACAACTGAATCACTCTCCTCCTCTAAACCCGTATCTCCCCAGGCATGATGTGGATGCGTCAGTTCTCTGGCTTCGACATGAATCTGAGGCACACTTGCGAGCAGGGGGATCATCTGCAAAGTTACGGCTGGCTGATGCATGACGGGATCACCTTTGGCGTCCAAGAGATTCAAGACAATGACTTCACACTCACCACCGAGTTTGTCAAGAGGATGGGCGGGAGCAGTGGAGGAGACTGGACCTGGAGGATCACCGCCAAACAGCATGTGAGTCCAAATTTACTGCCAGTCCAGACGTTCTTTCACATGAGAATAGTGTGTCGAGAGTCATAAGTCGGCCGTTTATTGACTCCGATTTATGGTTTTGTCCACCCACCAGAGCTTTGCACCCCAAGCACCGGTCATCTCTCTGATGTTTTACGCAGCCGCCGACACTCAGGGCTCTCTGCAGGCTCACGTGGAGGAGAAAAATCGCCTGGCTTCCATCACGGGTTTCTCAGAGGAGCTCGGAAACTTTAAGATTACCTTCCGTAAGCCACTTACCGGGGAGTTGTCCAGCGCTAAATACGCCAGGTAAGTGCCCGAAAGCAGGAAAATGAGAAAAATGACACGGCAACAGTCCAAAAATCCGTAGAGCGCCAAGTGAAAAGCACCCTCGAAACGGTCAGCGTCATCACACAAAAAGACTCGGTGTCAAAGATGTGGTCATAAAATATCTCCAGTCAGGCCACAAAGAGTCTTCAGTCCAAATGCAGCGTGATTATCCAGATAGTCTGAATCTTGTGCTGCCACATCACATTTGGGGCAAAAAAGAAGCCCAACCACTAGATGGCAGCAGAAGAGGGTTTTTTTTCACCTTTTGTTTCATCTGAACCGTTTCCTGAAGTTTGTGATATTTATTACTGCACAGAATGACAACCAAAAGTCACTGCAATAGAAAAACAAAAAAAAAGTGTTAGGCTTGAACAGGGCCTCCACTTAAAACACGAGCAGCTCAGAAATACTGTGTTGGAGCTGCACAATATGATGCTGAAGCGCATTATGCAGTGAGGAGCTGTTCCTAACTGCACGTCACATTTCCTAGTTGTGCGTGCTGTCAGGGTTTGCGGCAGTTTTAGGAACCCGGGGTCGGTTAAGCCGGTCTCTCTTTCTCCGCAGTTACAACTACCTTCAGACCGTCTCTCCTGGCTTGGAGAAGCTGACTGACATCGTGAAGCAGAGTCTGAGCGGCAGGTTTGTGTTTCGCCCCCCTTCTGGGGAGAAAAGGCACTACATCGCCGTGGACAGCGCCAAGCCCCCGCACCACCACCACCACCAGAGACCGACGGACTCGAGGAAAAAGAGCGACTTCCTGGTCGCCCAGGTGACCGTTCAAACGCCTTTCCAGATCGAGGTCCTCTTCGAGTCCGGAAGCTTCCACCAGCGTCCCAACCAACTCGTCGGCCCGGTCATGACCCAGGAACTGGAGAAGAGGAAGTCCGAGTTTGACGCGAAGTTCGAAGACACGTTTGGGCTGGAGGGAAAGCGCTTCAGTCAGGCACAAATAAAGTTCGCCAAAGCGGCGCTCAGCAACATGCTGGGTGGGATGGGCTACTTCCACGGCCAGTCGGTGGTGCAGTCGGTCTACAACGAGTACCCGCTGTTGTACCCCCAAGGAGCTCTGTTTACAGCCGTCCCCTCGCGCTCCTTCTTTCCCAGGGGCTTCCTGTGGGACGAGGGCTTTCACCAGCTTCTGCTGAGTAAGTGGGATCCCCAGGTGACGAGGGAGGCGATTGCCCACTGGGTCGACCTGATGAATATGGAGGGCTGGATCCCCCGCGAGCAAATTCTTGGCGACGAGGCGCGCAGCAAAGTCCCAGCTGAGTTTATCGTTCAGCGGAACGAGAACGCGAACCCACCTACTCTCTTCTTAGCTCTTGAGGAACTAACTCAACAGCTCTCCGCAGACCCAGACGAGGCGGCGGCGAAGCCAACCCTGCCTTTCCTGCGGCGCCTCTTTCCCAGGCTGAAGACCTGGTTCGAATGGTACAACACCACGCAAACGGGACCCCTGGCCAATTCCTACCGCTGGCGGGGACGGGACCAGGACTCCAATCTGTTCCTCAACCCCAAAACCTTGACCTCTGGGCTGGACGACTACCCGCGCGCCTCCCACCCGTCGGCAGACGAGCGGCACGTGGATTTACACTGCTGGATGGCGCTGTCCTCGGGCATCATGGCGAGCATCGCGCAGCTTCTGGGCGAGCCCCACGAGGGCTACAAGCGCACGCACGACACGCTCACCGACAACGACCTGCTCAACGAGCTCCACTGGTCCGAGCAACTTGGCGCCTTCAGCGACTTCGGCAACCACACGCAGGCCGTGTCGCTGCAGCAGGAGAAGGTTTACGTCCCGCCCGGACAGCCTCGCCGTCAGTTCCCCGTGGCGCGCCTGGTGCGTTCCGTCCGCCGCGCGCCCAAACTGCAGTACGTGAACGCCTTCGGCTACGTGAGCTTGTTTCCCTTCTTGCTGCACGTCCTGCAGCCAGACTCCCCCAAACTCGAGCACATCCTCCGGGACATGAGGGACCCCAATAAGCTGTGGACACCCTACGGCCTGCGGTCACTCTCGAAGGCGGACCCGCTGTACATGAAGCGAAACACTGAAAACGATGCCCCCTACTGGAGGGGGGCAATATGGATCAATATCAATTACTTGGCTGTCCGAGCCCTCCACCATTACAGCAACACAGAGGGGCCGTACCAAGAGAAGGCCGCCGTCCTCTATGAGGGACTCAGGACTAACATCATCAACAATGTTTACAGACAATATGTTGAAACAGGGTATATCTGGGAACAATACAACGACACCACCGGGAGGGGCCAAGGAAGTCACCCCTTCACCGGCTGGTCAGCTCTGACGGTGTTAATGATGGCTGAGCAGTACTGAACCAGTCGACTTCATCGGCTACTTTTTAGGATATTGGCCTCGTGTTTTTGTCGGATTCGTTGAAACGGACTGTTCTGGAGCACCGTCAGAAACTGGCTTTCACGATCACATTTCCTCGTGAAGCCTTTCATTATGTACAATGCACAGCTGAGTTCAAATGTAATGATCATTCTGTTACTCGTCCTGCTTTGACTGTTGACAGGAAAAATGTAACGGACGCATCAACTCTTCTCACAGTAATGAACTGCATTTCCTATGGAGGAAGAATATGTTTGGTAACATGTTACTAATGGTTGGATAATGGAAACCACGCTCAGCCATAAACTTTCAACGCCTTATACTTCTGAGGTCCTCAGCGACATTATACGAGTATAAAGTTGCGGCTACTCCTCAGACGTGATTTACAAAACGGAAAAACCAAACATTGGTTCACTTTTGATTTGTTCATTAGCACCTTGAAGATGGCTGATGTTAGTGACTGAATCTAATTGGCCCATTTTAAAGCTGTATTTAGATTATTTCATGACTGAAATTACATTTTTGCAAAGTTTCTCACATTTTCTGTTACTTTTTAATGACAGTGAAATAACATACGTTAAGTTTGATATCCATAACTTCAACCTATGGAATGCGTTCTAAAGCGTTACCTTGCTTTAATGCTCTTCGGACTGGTTCTGTCAAATGGATTCGTGTGGGACAAGTTCTGCTTTCACTTCAGAAGTTCTCAAGGGCCAATATCTGTCTCTGTGCCATCACCTGTTTTTGATTGTTTGTTCTTAATCAATTTGAAATCCAACCGTTCACTTGGAGTCTTAAAACTGATTGTTGCGTCCAGTCCTGTCCAACACGCTTTGACATCAGTGCGTTCAGCCACGTTTTCTACAAGACAGCCTGCGGTGCGACTGCCAGGGAAGAACGACTTCAATTTGTGACACTGGTTTTGTTTTGTTGGAAACAATAAATGCTTTGAATATTTGTTCTGTCAGGTTTTTTCTCTTCCGTGTTAATATTGATGCGACCTCAGGTTGTCGCTCATTGGAAGCAAATTGGTAATTGAGTCATCTCAGCATGAAATACAGTGGAAAGAAAATGATGGCCCCAGTTTAGCTGAATCTTTAATCATAATTTGAGTCAGTTATTTTGCTCAGACACTATCTCTGGTAATAACCGAACATTGATGACTTATTTTGCCTCGCATATATCAAGCAATAGAAATTCCTGTTTGTTTCTCGACCTTGTGCAAAAGAAGTGTGGGATTTATTGATCCGTGCACATCTGGAATTGTCGTAAAACCTGGAGTTCAAGTTGTTTTTGGCAGCAGATGAAATCCACACTCGGGCCTTTAATCACATGTTTCTCAGGATATAAGCGTCGAGAACGAACTAATTTCACACCGCCGTGAAGAGGCAGCATATCTGAACCTTGTAGTTTAGCATTCTGATGATTTTGTTTTACTCGTATTCAAATTGCATCTCGCAAATCCTTGCATGTTCTGCGCAGGCGTCCCTTCCTCTCTGTCAACACGCTGTGACCTTAACCACAACAGCGCCGTCCTCTTGCCTTTGTCGAAAGCAATATTTGAAGGCCTCGAGCTGACGTCAATTATTTCCTTTCCTTTTTTTATTTCTTTCTCTTTTTTTCCAAATTCTACATGGTTTCCATGGAGCACAGTTGTTGTGGGAGCTTTGTGCCTAATTAGCCAACATTCAAAAGCATAAAGAGTACATAGATGGCACGTTTCTTTTCACTCCTCGACATATTCTGGCATACATTCACACACCGGGGCGTAGCGTGCCAGTGTTCTTATTAATACTCTGACACCAAATATAAAACGCTGGCACCTGGAGCACTAATACTGGCTCTCAGTGTGTGTGCATGACCACTGGGCTCCAACCTCTAGACTTTTATGAATCCTTTGAATGGGCTAAATGTGCAAGTTGTATAGCGGAAGGCTTCGCGTGGTGCTTTAAGGCTGCATGGCTAAAAATAGTGCCCGTATCAGTTCGCGGCACAGCAGATAGGCTGTGAAGCTGCAGATTGGAAGTTGCGCTGGTCGTATCGTGAGCTGCAGGATCAGTGTTCCTTTCCGCGATAGCTGTAGGTCATTAATACCGCTCTGTTTCGGTAAAAAGGTTTAAAAAGAAAAAACAGCAACCCCAAAGGCCCTAAAATGTAGTTCTGCAACACTGTGAGAATGATTATGCCGGTTTCCTGTATGGACCCCCGAAAGTTGGTGTCTGAAACGTCAGCCTGGAATGATTGCCGTCGACTCAGCCATGTTAAACAGTTTGACCCTGTGACCTGTTAACGCACAGCGCCGCATCGGGGGATTCGGGGAGACCGGCGAGCCGCGTCCTTTCTGGCTTCTGCCGATTCTGTCAGAGGAAATGGATTCCACATCCCCTCGATGCGACTCCAGCCGAAAATGCATCTATTTCTTTGAAGAGTGCGGACAATCTGTGTGACTAAAGCACTCACTGCGCAATCCATCCCCCTCACCCAAGACCCTTTTTTCACAGCGAGATGGGATAATAGCCAAACAGCATCCGAGCTAACTAATGTGACTGCATAATAAACAGATGAGTCAGGGACTGTTCATTTGCATATCATCCCAACTCTATCAGCGCTCCTATATTGTGAATATTTGGTGGTCGCCAGGAACCAGGAAATCAGGGAACACTGAGCCAACCGTGGCCTCCCAATTTCTGCCTTTCAGAGTCGGAACAGGAGCTCTGAAATAATGGGAATCGATATAGGTGAGCAGAGTAATTATAAAGTTGTCTAATAGTGCAGCCCCACGGCCCCCTGCCCGACTCCACAGCACCGACTGCCGCGTCCAATGTAATTGCTGTGAACGTATGCTAGAGGGAGCTAATTAATAAGGCATTTGTGAGTGGAAAAGTGGCTTTTTCAATACAGCTTCGCTATCATTTTTACTTACAATGGAGAGCTACTTAGAATTAAAGCAGCATAAGTGGATAATTATGCTAATGGCTCAATTTGGATTTAAGATCTGGTGACAGGCTGTGTTTCCAGATGATCACTGACACTGTTCGCGCACTGCAGCATGACTGCAGCTCTGGCGCAGGTCTTGTGCGTATGTGGGCTTGTATGTTCTGCAGATGTCAGATGTTTTGTCCCGAGGCCGTCCGTGCGCGTCCGTGCGTGCGTGTTCTCGCCTCTGACATAACTTTTTGCCTCCCTGAGAAACACACAAGGCTGCAGGGCCAGATGGCTGTGAACTTCTGCTTCTCGTGACGCGTGCGTTTCTTCGTATTACTCAGGCCTCTCGGCGACCCACCGTTTTAATGGGTCAATTTAAATCAGCTCCCAGCGTGCAAATGTTGTCTGCGGAACCCCGGCTCCGGCACCGCTGACCTCGGGACGCCGCCGAGGTGTTTGTTCCCTCCCTGGCATCGGGGGCAGCAAGCCTCTTTCTATTTAAATCGGCTGCAAAGAGCCTCGCCGTCCGTGCCGTATGTTAATTGCAGCTTACTGTCTAATATCTTTTTATAAAATTCACGACAGGAGCCAACATCTCCACTTCTACGCCCCCTGCCTTTGCCCCCCAGAAAGCATAATGTTTAGTACTGAAGTTGCCTCAGCCAACATAGGTCTATGTATGTTATGTAAGGCCCACTATAAATAGGTTCACCCGGGATCTTTTGTCTTTACCTGATTCGCTCTTAGCCCAACAGTTTTTATTTCTGGAGAGAGCTGTGGAAGCTAGTGCAATGTAGAGCTGGCCGTTTCCATAGTTACTTTTGTTAGCTGCGAGCTCTTAACATTCTTCATCTGTTTCCTCACATGTCTGCTGTTAGCTGTTTGTCTGAATCTGTTTGCGTTGCATGTCCCTCTGATTGCACCGTGTGTGCGTCGGGAAAGCAGCGAGAGAAGCAAAAAGTGCTTTCTAATGATCGGCATTCGTATATTTCGGTGCATATTGTGGCGTCGCTGGATAAGAGAAAGAGCAACAAATAGAAATCAGTGTGGGTGCAGATGAGTCAGAGACGAGAATATGTGGACCTATTAACTTCTGTTGGTCAAAAGTACATGCAATTAGTCCCATGTTGTGTGATAATGATTTTGTGTAGCAAATGTTATTGAGCCTCGCTCCAAGTGGACTGTCGATGTCTCTCTTGAAGAGGAATAAACGAAGATCTTTGCGTTTCGACTCTTCGGCAGCTCTCATCTTCAGCGTGCCTTTCATGTGTGAGTGAGGGGATGCTTCATTTTCACCGTGTCTTTCAACCAATTGCGGAGATGTTGTCTCTAAACAGTAAAATAGGGCATGTTAGTGTTGTTTTCAGCGCGTTCGGCTCCAAACTGTGCAGGCAGTTAGGTAACACCAGGTGCAGTAGCTGGATCGGGCCCAAGAGTTGGTCTGTCAGAGTGCTGTGAGCATGGATCCTACAAAGAAGAGGGCAAGGTGGGAGCCATGGGAGCGCAGCGTGTGTGGAGGAGTCTGGGGGCATGCTTAAAGAAACACTGGGGCATTCCGCAATCACGATTGGAGAGCTGAATATGATTCTCACCCATCCCTGTTGTAGAACCAAAGAGTACAGGCGGCTGGGGACCAAAGTGGGCGAGTGTAAAAAGTATTTTTGGATCGCACGGGAAACCTGCCACACCAACAGCAGCAGCGGCAGCAGCAGCAGGCGCCGCAGCGGCAGCGGCGGCGGCAGCAGCATCGGGGCCTGGTACCGGGCTTCCCTAACCCACTCCCACTCTCAGAGGAAGAGCAGGAGAGAGATGTTCCTTCAAAAGAAGAACCACGCTTCCGCCGCTTTTATTTTTCTTATTTGTGCTGGAGGTTTTTTTTCTTCCTTTTCTCCAATTGCTCGGCGTTTGAAAGATGATGTAGTATATATAACTATGCAGAGCCCAACATGACAGAGAGAGAGAGAGAGAGAGAGAGGGAGAGCGGGAGAGAAAATAACGAACTTGGCAGCTGAGGCGAGTATCCTGTATTTATAGAAAGTCGTGTTTCCGGCAGAGGTTTCTGTGGTTTTAGCACTCCCAATCCATTTTTGCGGTGTCTTACGGGCCGCATTGTATTCAGGTTTAGATTGAAGATGTTCCCTCATCGAACGCCTTGGGGGGAGATTTGACTGTGAGACATGTCAGAATGTGATTCGGGGGAGGCAGATGGATTTCTCCGGCTCCCTTTCAGGACTGGCTTTCGTAGGATTGCTCAAAAACACATGTGCCCTGCATCCACCAAACTTCAGACATTAGTTAAAAGTGCAGCACAGCACCGGAGGCTGCATGTAGATGTGTTTACTGTATGATATATTTGCATTTCGTTGCCGCTTGAATGGCGCCTTCGCGGTGGCATTCCTTCTTTGTTATCATGTCGGGAATGTTTTAAATTTGTTAAAGATTCAGTCCAGAATTTCATGAATAACCTTTTGCGGATCATGGCGGACTCGAAGTGTTTGTTTTTCTTCTTCTTCTTCTCTTTTTTTTTGGTTTGAAGAAGCAATGACAGCCTCTGCATCTCAGTGGATTTCCTGGTATGGATCAGGTCCGTCTATTATTTACTCTCAAACAGTGTGGGATGAATTGTTGGTTTGACAGAATGCCAAAGCATTGAGATTTTTTCAAGAGCTGCTGTACATCACAACCATTTTCGAGGAAAAGCCGCGAGCACAGAAGTGACCCTCATTTGGACACGCAGCGACGTAAACGCGAGGCCACAAACAGCGTTCATGCTCCAGGAGTTCATCTGAGCTTTTTTTTTTCGAATCTGTGATAATCAGTCAAGCTGCACGGTCCGCTAAAATTAGAACGCCCATTTTCATTGTGAATCCATGGATGGGAAGAAGCTGGCTACTGATTTCCAATAAAGTTACAGCTCGCCACTGATCTCATTTGGCCTAAATTAGACCTACAAACCAGCACTTAAAACAAAACGCAATAAACAACATCAATGGGAATAATCGGTAATAACGGGGGTCTGGGCCGCGTTCACCTGGGGGGTCCAGCTCAGACGTGAAACCTCTTTTTATGAGTAATTTCGAATGAATAATAAGTCAAGTGAAAGAGTGTGTATTATAGTGCTCCAATGAACCATATTGGGTTTATTTCAGTGGTTTTTCAGAACGAGCGGTGGTCAGCACAGCTTGTGCCTTGAACTCCGAGACGCGTTTTCTTCTTCGCTCATGATTAGTCTCTCTCATGTTGTTGCATGGAGGCTCTTCATTAAGATGATCGATTCCGACTAATATGAGCCGTCTGACAAAACCAAACAAAAATCCTACCCAAACATTTGTGCCCACCCCGTTTTGTGTTTTGCAGGCAGAGATCTCCGAGGGCAGTCGCTCTTTACTGCCTCTTCAACTCTCCCAGACACCCACCTGCAAGAAAATACTCCCACTCCCTGTCCAAGAGTGAACCTGAAAATAACATGGCCACAGGGTTACATACACAGTGTAGAAAAGAGCATTCACCTTTCTTTGTGCCACAGCTATGAAAGGAATATTTGGCAACACGTTCATTGAAGCAGGAGTTACGTGACAGTTGGAGCGGCGCGGACCTTTTTGTCGTCCGGCTGGTCAGTCGGTCCGTCCGTTCACCTCTTTGGCCTGGACTTAAATATCCCGGCATCCATCTGATGGCCGGCAAACACAAACCAGACGTCGTCGCCGCACTGAGGAGGAATCGCTCTCATTTGGGACGTTTGTGGACGCATTCCCCCTCTGGCGCTCGCGTGGCGCCGTGACAAACAGTTTCCTGTAATACTTTGTACAAATGGTGTGTTCTGATGACCCTTTCCTGACTATAACATTGAAAATATTGGTTTACGGTTGAATTATTTTAATGCCACCATCAGGTCTTAAATAATAATTTAGGCTCCTGCAAAGCTGACACTGTTCAGCCCAGATATGTATCTTGAAAGTGATTAAAAACAGATAGGTGGATGGATAGATGGGGAGGTGGATGGGTGGGCCTGATTCGAGGCGGTCCGGCCTGCATTAAGCATGTTCCACTTATGTTTTACTGGAACTGTCCATTCAGTGCAAGTGCCAAGATATTCGTTATTAAAGCAGTGTTTCATCTTTTTTCCCCACTGCCAGCCACTTTGAACCTCTTTTGAAGTCAATACCTTGTTAAAACATGGAAGCCGCTTTGTATTGCTCGGCGCTCTTTCTCAGCCCACCGCGCCGTTCCCTAAGAAACGGCAGCGTTCCGTCTGGCGGCGCTCCGATGCGAGGGGAATAAAACAAAGGCTTTCATTTAACTTTAGCAGGTATAGACTTACCCCTGCGCTATAATGTCAGTAAGTGCGAACATTACGTAAATCCATTACTTAGTCCCAGTGCTGTGGCATTTTCATGGAGGAGAGAGGTGAGCCACACTGCAGTTATCATAACAGCGTCCCGTGATCTGAACTCTGTGTGATCAGATTGGTTTTAATAGACTCTGGATTACTCGGAGGCAGTTCCTCAAAGCTAAACATCTCTGGGCCTAGAATTAGAGTGCATAGCTGAGGTGAAAACGATTTGTTCTGGAGAATGTCACAGCTGCAGTGAAAGAGCTTATATGCTATTATCGCACCGTACCTTAAAAAGATGACAGGGTAGAGACTTAGAGATCCTTTGATACATTTTTCTGCCACTCGGCATTGACGGAGATAACATAAAATTTGAGCTGCATCGTATGAGCAGGCTGTTTATTGTGTCTAATAGTCTTTTTTTTTGCATCCGTGCTTCCGAGCGCCTTTTATTCCACATAGCCCTCAATCTTTCTTACCTTCAGTTAATCTCGTCGCTAACAAAGCACACTCGGATGCTGCTCAAATGGCCTGAGATCTGAGCTCACTGGAGCCCTTTCATTACAGTTCAAAAAAAAATCTCCTGTAGTTATTGAGGAAATGTTGTCTGTAGCGGCGACTGTCTGGTTTCGGTTCACTTACGCCGTCACATTTTTTTCTTGTATGCGGCCATGTGCACTCGTCGCCATTGTGACGAATGGGCTTGAAACGTGATTTCTGTTTCTCAGATCATCTTATTTGGGGAGCCAAATTGTCCCCAAAACGTGAAAGCAAAAGTGTGTTTCGAAAAAGGCAGGAAAGTCATGCAAAAGTTTCCATGAAGTGTCCTCGGATTTTCCTACTTTTATCCCACTTAAGCCGGAATATTTCCAGCCTGTTTTTTCTTTGTTTCAGTTCTTTAATCACAGCTATGGACATTAGATATACTTTTGTCATCGGTTACACAAAATGAAACTTCAGTTCATGTATTTACTGAACATTAATGGCGTGTAATTCAAGGCATTTTCTTCCAAGTAGAATAAAGCTGGTGTTGAAGATACCGATGGAAACGGGAAGAATCCTCGATCCTCATTGTTGTTTTCAAGCTATATATTTTATACGTGGCATCAAGACAAGAAATGTCCTTGCTTGCATTACGTGGAAGAAGTGTGGCAACAAAACTCCGACACACTTGTCGGCGCTTATATGTGGCTTTAGGTTGATATATACAATTCAGGATTGATCTTCTCCCATGAGAATCAATGCTTAGATAAGCCTATTCCGTATCAGATGTATTGATAATCTGATCCTGATGTTCACGACTCTTCTCAACACTTCTTCTGGCTTCCTTCTGAACGATTGGCTGCAACAATGTCGGATGTTAAGTGGATTAGCCTCTGACACCACCGAGGTGTTATGGCCGCCCAGGTTGCTTGGCGATGAAGCCTTCAGCTCGTCCATATTGTGACTCTGGCGTCGCTCGTTTTCGTTGCTCTTTCCTCGCGACAATAGTCCAAAGGTCATAGGTCAGAGCAGAGGTACATCCGAGCACGCTCGGCGGTGCCACGGTCAGCGAAGCAGTTGTGAAGTGTTTTGTTCTTGCAGCCAATCAGGCTGTTTATGAGTCTAATCAGCAAACGGAGGTTTATCTTTTTCTTAAAAGAAAAAGCCCGGTCGATCTTATCGATTTGGTCTCGGTGGACGAGCCCCTCAAGGCTGCAGTCGTTCATGATGCCGCTTCACCTTTTCCTGCCGTTTCATGTTTTTCTGTGCCACTTTCTTCCGACGCAGCAATCTGAGCAGTACTGATGATCGTCTGTGACTTACTCTCCCTGTGAGGGCGTCAATGAGTATTTTCTACTATGTTGCTTTCCCTCAGATCCACGGTGGTCCTCATGATAGCAGACCCTGATCTACTAGATCAGACCAAGAGGAAGATGTTACACAATAGACAATTTTATAATTATAGAACTCAAACTGTGATTTTTTAAAACTTTACATATTTTAACATATCAATAACGAACTGAAACATCCTTGTCTATTATATAATGGCAACAATATCACACTGGTTTGAAAAAAGATATTGAACATCCTTTGATATTCAATATCTAAGTTTTTTCAAAGGATAATCACTGCGACGACTGCAACGGCGTCCATGACAGGATTAGTTTTTGTGCCACATGTTTTTCCTGCTGCAATTGACAGTATTGGATTTTGACTCAAGGGTCATTGTCTCGGTACAATAAACCACGCAGGAGGGGGACGCAGTGTGGTCCTTTTAATGCTCTGCTGCCACACCAGTTAAAGACAACAAGACAAAGACAAAATCGTGACAGGCCGACGGGTAACAACAGGCAAACAAATCAAAGGCAGTCAAATAAATGCATAAAAACTTGCCGCCGTGCAAAACACTTTGATTTTCTGTTGTTTTAACTGCTTGTAAAGCTGATGTGATAAACTGAATGAAAAAAGCATTAAGTTAACGACAGGATTATCTGCTGCAAAGCTTTCTGAAGTATGAAAAATACAGCAGCTGTTGGATCATAACTGTTGAAATTCAGCACTGCAGCTGCTTGGAGCCGATCAAAACATCTTCACGTCTTAAAACTGTCGGCAAATACAGCAAAACGACTGGAATTCTCCTCGAATACATGCTCCAGAAGTTTCTCTGAGCCGTATCTGTCACCTTTGTGTTGGGATGTTTTTCAAGCTGGCTTTGCAGCCTTTTCATTCCTGCGGCGGCAGATTGCAGCTCTCCTCTCGCTGTTTCAGCTGGATTCATGTCTGGATTCAACGTTGACCAGGTTCTTCTCGTCTATTCCTTTGGTGTCCAATCTGTGCTCCGGGTCGTTGTGTTGCTGCACGTACGGAGACCTTTGCCTGAAGAAATACTGACACTGGCAAACGCTTTTCTCTTGAAGACGCCGAGATCGTTCTGGAGATACAATCAACGCCTCCAGTATCAGCCGCTGCCTGTTAACCATCTTCGTGTTTAACAGGATGGAGACTTTTTCTTTTGCCTATTGCATAAAAACAAACTGGAGCACTTTCATTTCAACTTTCTACTCATTTCTCCTTATGTGTCTTTTTTCCCCACTTAATTCGCTTGTTCATTTATTTCCTTTTTTTCTTTTAGCGGTATATTGAGCAAGGTTTTATTTTTGTGTTGGCTCTTATTGTTTGCGTGGTTTTATTTCCTCTTATCAAAGTTTGTTTGATGACTTTTGCTTTTTGACTCTGTTCATTTGGCCCATTGGAAGCTCTCTGCTGTAAAAATGCAGCTCCCACAGCAGTTTAACGAGGGCCAATGTGAAGCACGGAGCCTTTGCCAGCAGGATCGGTGTGATTTTCGGTAACCGCCCAATCCTCCAGGTAAACTTCCTTTTTAGCTGTGTCAATGTTTTAATGTCACCCTCTGGGATTTGGTTAGTCTGATTTCGTGTATCAAATAAATGAAAGGGTTAAAAAAAAAGAAAAGCGGTCTGCAGAAACCACCCTGAGCGCATCAAAAAAAAAAAAAAAAAAAGTAGCGGGCTGGTGTCCTGCAGGTTCATGTGTGATTACACGGCTGAATGCTGCACCGTCGCTATCCGTGGTCCTGAACCTCCAGACGGTGCCAGAGGTCTGCCTGCAGACCGCAACGTCCTATGAAAGAGTATCGACTTTTTGTAATAGGAAGTGTGACCACGGAGTGCACCCGGCAACAGATGCGAAACAGAAAAAAAAAAAAAAACGCTTTGGGGGTTGAAATGTCATGTGAACAGTTGGGTTCAACCACTGAACACCTCAGGGGTGTTATCGACTCCCTTCAATGCTTTTAAAGGCCAAGGGTTCGCTCAGGCTGGGCTGCGCAGTCACTCGCCCCGATCGTGCGAGCGACCACAATTTGCGGCGGCCGGCTCGAGAGGAAAAAGGGAATCTGTGAAAGTAAATCTAAACAGCCGAGCGGCCGGACGAGGAGTTCAGCGTGGCTGAAAACATCTAGGCCACGCAGTCTGGCTCGGACGTGAGCCGGAGAGAAAGGGAGATGTCAGGGGGAGAGATTAGCTCAACTGGACTGCAGATTGCGGCCACGTCCCTCCCGTCTAAATAAAGTCTTCCTGTCATATTCAGGGATATTCGAACAAGTCAGCTGGGTTTGGGGAGTCTTTGCCTTATTTAGTTGCCCTTGTGTGTGTAGCCTCCTCCAGTCTGCACGTGTGTCCATTGTATTCAAAATAACAAACTAATATTCAAAGAAGATAAAAAACAATGTTTTTGAGGAGACTTCTTTCTGTCAGTGAGGTTTTCCAGGCTAAATAAAGTTTAAATATATGAAGTATGACATGATTTATAATTTCTAGAGATTGCTTCTGTTCATATTTAGAACTGAAAGCCATTTCATTATGTCCTTGACGTGTTTTTCGTGACCATAATAAAACGATGTGGCAAGGCTGCTTAAATGAGTGATTGCAATTGCTATTGGCAGGACTTCTTACAAAAGCAGCTTGAACACAACCCCAGGAAGCGCGAGTCTCCGCGATTTTTCTACATTTGTTTTTATTTTGGTCTCCAATATCGGTATAGGGACGTGTCCCTACCGTCCACCCCTAAAATGACGCCCTTGGTATCATGTCTCTAAACATCTGCAGCATGTGTCGTGGCCACTGTGTGTTGTTGTAATGGCTAATGGTCATTTTTCTGTAAAATTGCCATGCCGTCAACTGTGGAGTTTCGAGTCAAACTGAGAAAGTGGGAGCAGATGTCTCTCAGTTGTATAAAAATGGTCCAAGTCTGGTGTGAATCACATGCACACAGATATAGCCTACTCTACCTGCGGCATTACTCATCGCCTCGGAGCCCATTTGTGGTGTCAAGCCTCTTTGAACCGAAACGTTTTGGCACAGACGTGAAGTCCGTCGGATTTCGAAGGTCACTCAGCCACGAACCAGAGGCGAAGATGAGCACGTGTCGCTCACTGGACACTTCTGAGACGCGATGGTTTGGACGAGAGCAGCACGAGACGCCTCCGAAAATAGCCACCGAAAGCCTTTCGGGCGGAAACCCTTTTTATTTTCACGTAATTAATAGATAAACATCGTTTATATGGATTGAATTGCCTTCATTACCACTGAGCACTGGCGGCCACTTGTTGCAACGTCAGACTCCTTCTCTTCGGTCCGGGAGGAGGGAGGATTTAGGGGGAGGGTTGGTGGTGGTGGTGGTGGGGGGGGGGGACTCCGTCACATCCTCTGTCCATATATGGGCATGAAGTTTACACGCAGCGGGGAATCCTCTCACTGGAGCTGATGAATGGGGAGGAGGGCCGAGGGAGCTGCCAAAGTGTATAAAAGGAGCGAGAAGGGAAGTCGCTGATGTGAAATCCACAGCATACAAATACCTACCGAGGAGCGGAGAGACGCGAAGGAATACCTCGAATTGCTTTTTACTCCTTTCGACACAGACCACTTTGGATCATTTGTTGAAAACCATCACAAGGGGGTTGAAAGAAAACAGTTATTTGCATAATTTACTTCCCCCCTTTTACCTTTTTCCCTGGAAGAGACGGACTTCTGAGTGCCTCATTATGTTGAACAATATGGATTTGAATGCGAAAGATTCCTTTTACCCTCAATTTGACAATTGCAACAGTTCTTCCCTGGGAATGGAAAACAGCGTGCGAAAAGACAACCAGGAGGTGTACGTCGATGCAGAACGGGGGGTACCTGCCCAGTTTGGACACGGTGAGTTCGCATGTTTCTCCAGCCGCTAAAAATCCGCATGCATGTCGATCGCACGCAGCCGCGCAAACCTCGGAGATAAGTGTCGGAATTTCGAAGGATACGCTACTTTTTCCGTTCGACCGTTGACATATCGAGGGTTAAAATCACGGCGTCGGTGAGCCAAAAATACGCACCAATATTTACGTAACGCAGGTTTTTTTGAAGAAAAAAAAAAATATATATATATATTTCTGTCGTTTGATAAAGAACCGGCGATGACAAAGTTTTCTCTCTTTTTGATCCAACAGAAGGAACCCCAGCAACCCTCAAAACCGAATCTTCCAACTCGGAATTCGCGTTTAACCCCTGCGAGTGCCCGAAAGACACATACACCCCCTCCTCGCTCGCCTACTCCGGCAGTTTCTATGTCGAGGCATCTCAGGGAGCGCCATGCAGCACCGAAACACTCCTCAATATGATCACCGAGATCGTGGGGATCTCGACGCTGCCACTTTCAGAAGTGCAACAGAGCGGCAACAGCCGGGGAACTTATCCGTCGCCCGCGCCGATCGACAGCAGCAATGGCAATTTCGGGGACCCCGGAGTCAAGAGACAAGCCTACACCTGCTCCGGACCCACTCCCCCGGTGTACTCCCCCGATCAGACGTGCCCGAGGTACGCCGACGACCAGACCGGAAGCCAGGCCCCCGATCCGTCCACTTCCCAGCTCAGCTTCGGCTCTCCCCGAGCGTCGAGCCAGAAGAAAGCCGAACCAAAGTCCGAGGCTGCCTCGTTCCCCGTCGTGGTCAAGAACGAGTTCGAGAGCAGCTGCTACGAGTGGGGGACCTTCACCAAGTCCGACTGTTTGGAGAGCAGCTTCCAGGCGGAGACGTTCCCGATGTCCAGCGATTTCCCCCCCGAGCAGCAAATGGACGTGAAGGAACTTTTGGACACGTTCCCCCCAATTTGCCCCAACCCAGAGATGGAGTTTAAGGTGGAGGGGGGCATCAAGCAGGAACCCTGCTTCGCTGACACCTGCTCTCAGAGCTACTCCAGCCCCCTGTCCTATAATAATTACCTCCCCCCACCGCCGCCGCCGCCGCCGCCGCCGATGGGCCTCTCCTCCAACCTGAAGCCCTTCCCGGAGCCCCCACAGCCCTCAGACCAGTGTGACTCCTTGTACACGTCGACAGCTTTACCGAGCACCATAGACTCCATCCTGTATTCGTCGCTGCTGCCAGATTCCTTCGCCCAAAGTTACACTCCCCGTGCCACCAAGGCTCCCAGGGCCAGAAAAAGCGCCTCGGCTTCGCACGGCCCCGCCAAAGAGAAGCCCTTCACCTGCCCCATGGAGAGCTGCGACCGCCGCTTCTCGCGGTCGGACGAGCTCAACCGGCACATCCGCATCCACACGGGCCACAAACCCTTCCAGTGCCGCATCTGTTTGCGCAGCTTCAGCCGGAGCGACCACCTCACCACCCACACCAGGACTCACACCGGCGAGAAGCCGTTCTCTTGCGACGTGTGCGGCAAGCGGTTCGCCCGCAGCGACGAGAGGAAACGGCACGGACGCGTACACCTGAAACAGAAAGAGAAAATGGAAATTAAGCCACAGGTGACCACCGGCGCATGGCCGTTCACCCTCCCCGAGGGGATTTGAAGACAAGGCCGCGCGGCCGCCCGTAGAATAATGAGGATCTTTCCGTCTTGGAAGATGAAGCCAGCTGACGCACGAGTCGGTGTGACTGTCAGACCAATGCCTGATGTGAGAGGTGTTTGCGACTGTTGGAGATTCGGAGGAGCAGAGCCGAGGGAAGAGGAGGGCTTCGGCCTCATTGCTGCTGCTGCTGCCGCCGCCGCCGCCGCCGACGCTGCTGCTGCTGCCGCTGCCGCTGCTGCTGCTGACTTTATGCAATAATGCATAAGTTGTAAACGCCGGTGAACGGAACAGCGGTGACTTGTTGCTGTTCCCCCCTCACAGCAGAGACGAACCTCTCTGCTCCGCATTTGCATGACTGCTGCTGTTCAGCACCTCTTCGACTGGACAGCTCCGACCTTCGTTCGCCTCCGACAACGGATGGATTGCACTTACAGATTATGAATATCTCCATTTAAGATTCTTATTTTCTGCTTTTAGCATTCTTAGAGCAATGGTTTGGACTATGTTTCTTCAAATGCATGTTTATGTCAGTGTTTTAATTTCTTTCCTTTGAGCGGAATATCAACCACTGTCAAGGTTGTCCTTCACTCCATTGTGAGGGTGATTTGACATGAATGTAAGCAAACATATTTATGGCTTTGACCAAGAAGCTGTCCATCTTTGATCAGACTTAGTGTTTGTTTATCCTCCTCTTATCATTTTGCCGTCAGTGTTTTTTGTCATTGGTCTTTGTGTTGTGTTCCAAAATTGTTTGAATTATTACAGTTGTGAAATATATATCATAAATGGAAAAATAAATATATTTGTATTACTGTACTTCTTTGTATTTTTATAGCTAACTGTATATTTTACAATTATCATAATTGAGCGTCCTTTCTAAGGTGAAATGTATTCGAAATCATGAATAATGTCTTGGTTTTTCGAGGGCTACTGTTGAGTAACACAATATTTTAAATGTTACTGTTTGATATCAGAAACATTTTCGCACTTCATCCCACTGTTGGTTTGATGAGAGTTCCTTCATTGACCTGTTGATCTAGAATCAAAGGGAATGTACAATAGTTGTGGTACAGCTTTTCAACACAAATGATTTTACAGTATGTACAGAGGTCTGTTTATTCGAGCTAGAAACCACTAGCAAACCATAGAAACATTGCTTTTAAGTAATCAGGTAGCACACATTGCTGCGAGTTTCTGTAGACTTTACCTTGGTGATAAAAGGGTTTTGATTCTTAGTATCTTTTGCTGGAGATACTGTATGCTGAAATGTTCACTTTAGCAAAAAAACAACGACAAAACAACAAAAAAAATGCATAAAAATGTTGAGTTTGGTGGAACTGTCACCAACAGGGTACTGCAAAAAAGTAATTTAACTCGCCTTAAGTTATATTAACTGTTGAAGTAAAGATTTTGTATATATACAGTTTCTACAATACTTTAAATTAATATCGATGTTGTTATTTTTATGAAAAGTTTATGAACAAAATAAACATTTTCTGAAAGCTGCAAGTTTCTCGCGTGTGGTTTCGCATGATGGAAAAAAACGCCGTCGCGTTTCACGTCGCCCATCGTGAGTCATACCTTGTTTTGTTTCGACCTCCCGTCTCCACAAAACTCACATCGATTTCTGATGGGGTGGGGGCTTCCCCCCCCCCACCCCCACCAACACCTGCGGCGCCATGTCACAGTCCGAATGTCTCGGCTGTACATTGGGACTCTGTGACAAACACTGCAGACTGAATCTCCTGCTCCAAGTTCGTCCATCCCGTCAATGTTGAAAGTACATTACTGCAATGGGAACCTCGTTAAACAGGATGTGTTTTTCTCGCCGTGTCGGTGTGATGATCTGAAGCCCTCAGTTCATTCATCCCTTTTTTTTATTCAGTCGTCCATTTTTGGTATCCAGAGATATGATTTTCCTACTGAGTGCAGAACATGAACATGGACTATTATCACGTCTTTCTCTTCCTTCTTTCAGCACTGCGTATACGCTGTAAATGTCGTTTTGTGATCGTTGTGCTCTTGGGAAAAAAAACAGGAAAAAATGTGGTGTACGTCACTGCTCTTCTTTTTTTCAGTGACCGTGTGAACATCCTTCTCCAAGCAAAAAATGTTCCCCCTCGCTTTAAAGACAACAATTTAGCATTCAGCAGCTTGTGATTGAAAAAGGCAGAAAGGATGCGTGTATTTTTAGAGCAAAGTGTAAATGTCAGGGATTTAGGTGAGATGGCTGCTGGAAGTGAGATTGCATGATGCACCGTACTCCATGCACCTCTCCAGAATGCCAAGATCTCGCAATCTGTCAATGCAAGCCATGCAGGCATGTATAAGAGGGACTCCGCGGCGGTACGTAGAACATGCATGTGTCCGTGACGCAGTCGGCTGGCAGAACACCACCGAGCTTGCCCACGGCAGTGCGTAAGTGCCTGCGTTGTCTGTAGCTGACAAACATACTGTACCAGTGTGAAAATGCAAGCTGCCACATGGAGCACCGTGAATAGTATGTACCCGTCCTCTCCTGTCTATCACTCATCGTCACGTACAATAGCGCAAGGCCCGGACCGGCATCAACGCGCGCTCCCGGACCCGTGTTGATTTAGTGGCAAACATTGTCCGGTGATGGATAGTCGAGGCTTTGAATTGCCGTAGCGTGCCGTCACAGTGACCATTATCCAGACACTTGAAGACTGAAGAGTTATTGAACTCTGGCCAGTGATGGAATTTCTGCAATTGTGCATTTGTAAGCTCAAATTCGCATTTGCATACTGCAAATGGTCCTCGATACATCTGCAGCATGTGAGTACGGTTTCAGCAGCGTTGTCCTTATTGAATTTTCGCCCGCAGCGCTGGAAATCTTACTAACTAATGCTTCGTTCCAGACAAAAGACAAAAGTCACTTCCTTTCTACTCACTGACATTTATGTTTTGTTTTTTCTCCCTACTCCAGCCGACATGCGTAATTGCTGGAGCCATTAAATAATTGTGCGCGAAGGGCACATGATCACCACTGAGAACCATGCTTCTAAGAAGGTGAACCACTGTGAATGGTAGCACATCAATCCCATTAAATTCTTGTCCGTGCATTACTAATGCATACATGTTAACGGAACTGTAGCCTGTTAGAAGCAGGGTAGGAGGGGGTGGGGCGGGGGGGGGGGATTCAAGTGTGTGTGACTAACGTATTTCATATGTAACCTAACACCACAAACAGACGTGATTACACTCCTTTATTGTCTCATCCAATTATTCGCTTGATGCTGGATTGCTTCTGGGTAAGTCAATGGGGCTATTTATCCGCTGCACCGAATGAGTACTTTGGCTCAGGATTAAAAAGAACAACAAAAAAATCAACAAAATGACAGTGAAGGATTGCAGGGGCCAACATTTTGAGAACCAGAGTCACTTTAGAACAATCTGTTCTTACGTTTTTATGAGTTGTGCACACACTAATAATACCCACTCTTTACCCCGATTGGTGCGCAAACGTTTCTTTTGGTTGTCTGGTAAAAAAAAACAACGAAAATCAGTCGTTCCTTGTGATATAAGCCAATGACGAAAACGTACTGTTCTCTTTAGTGTCAAGACCAACCACGATTGCACCCCCGCCACGTGTCTGAAGTCGACCTGAAGAGGGACGAGAACAGCTCCGGGTGTCCGTGAAGGGCCGGCTTCCTTTCTCGGCATGCTTGAACTCTAAACAATTCCACCTCTACAACAATAATCCAATAATGACTTTCAGAATGCATCAAAAGGAATGTATTTGTGTATGAAGGCTCGGAGGCAGTTTTAGTGGTTCAAGCTCCTGGTATCAGGTCACCTCAAGCACCTATTAATAATCACAGTCCTACTTGAGACGGTCTATATGGCCACACAATCTCGTTCGCTTGTGGATTGATCCATTGTGGGGTAATCACCACGTAATTTTATGCGCACCTTTAAAATGTGCAACGGGGCACGTCATGGTCCTTGGGGTGGGCTCGGTAATCAAGGTGCATAATCGCATGGCGGTAATGGCAATCAGGCTTAGCAGATTAATTCCTTGGATCATACATCAGCCCGTCGGTCCTGTATCTGATCATGAAGAAGGGTGTAGGTGGTCTGGAGAGTGCAGGTGATTAAAAAGAAGAGAACCATTGCGGCGAGAAGGCGCTCGTTATGCAAACATTTTTAAAGGGCCTAATTCTTCCCTTTGCCTGGGCTGGTAAATTCTCCGCTTGCATTAGCGATCAGGCCAACGCCGAGGAAAATAACTTTCGCCCTGCTCCTTCCTGAAGGACGCGTGAACTCCGGGGTCAAGAAGTCCGGTGTGCCACATTTATCCTGCGCACAATGTATCTCTGTCAAAGGTAAAGTATATGCTGCACCTGCAGTGAATGGAAAGCGGTGAAATGTACCCCAGATGAATGACTTCATCGCAATTCAATTACTCGAGGAAATTTACCGCTGCCCTTGGAACACTGCCGGTTTCAGACCTTATAATGCTCCGCCAAGCAGCTGTGTAACACTCTGCTTTCTGCTCGGAATCCAAACAGCCGATGGGAACGAGGACTCCTTCCGAGTGCACCTTCATCCCTCCTTCGACCACCGTGCCGGGCGGTGGACGCTCCGGGTCAGTGCGGCATCGCAGCGTCACAACAGCGAATCCTACCAAAAGAGACTGTAAGCGATGGACCTGCAGAGAATTGCTCTTCAGTTCTGTCGTTACTGTAGATCGAGGTGAAACATTGTGACACGAAGACAATCTTGGTTCACGCTCGCAGCTTGCAGAGAGACTTTGTACTCGGAACACGCGGCTGCTTCCAGTTGTGAAGCTCAAAAGTCTCAGTGCTCCCAACCGGGAAGGCATCAAACTGACGACGGTGGAGCTAAAAAAACAGAAGGGGGGCCATTCAACCAGGAAGATGGCGGAAACCATCCATCTATCTGCCAATCTATTTCTCCATTAATTTCTCCATTCAGCCTTCTATTCATCCATTTTCTCCTACATTCTCCCGGCTCATGGTTGCAGGCTGCTTACAATGGGCAATGTCTGGACAAATGGGAATCCAACGCTACAAGGAGAAGCGATATGGAAGTTCACATCCTCAGACACCTCCTGAATGTACCTCCGTGCCTGCTGTTTGCTTCTGCAACACGTCCAGTACATGTAACAAACCTGTCAACAATAGGAGCTCGAGGACGAACGGCCAGAATGAATTTTCCTGGGTGTTCTTGGAGGCTTCAGGAACGACTGACTGGCTGGGTCACGGTGCCAAGTTGACCTGCAGACGCTTCAAGATCCCCCCCCAGAGGAGCTGGAACGGAGCGAGATTTGGACGCCCCTGCTGAGACTGATGCCCCCTTGATCCGTTCCTGGATAAACAGAGAAGGATTACTGGATTGTTTAAAGGATTACAGAATGACAAAAAAAGTTCATATCCATTTCTTTGTGCCACATTTGCACTGATTAGAGGTCCTGATACACAAAAAAGCTGTCAAATGTCATATTAATTAATTTGTTTTTTCAGAATATGAATGGTACTGGATATATAAGATCCATCACTTTCATCATTTTTAAGTGATTGTTGAGCCATGTTGGCCGTTGTTATAAATCTGCAATAAAACTTGCACAAACGACTCACTTTGCCTCCTGCAGCGATCAAACTGAGCGGCCTCAGAAAAGGAGGTGCATAAAAAGAAGCTATTGTATCGCAACAAAAAGGCAGTTGTTCAAAAATACCGAGAATTTAACAACAGTTCAATTTCCGAGAGACAAGGTTGGCATCATTATGTGGAGGTTTGCAAGTTATAGTAGCGAAGGAAATCTTTACAGTTGGGAAGATGAAGCCTGTTTTTTTTTTTTCTTCAAGGAGATTCAGACATTTGTAAACAACAGCTGAGAAAAAAAAGGGAAAAAAAACTCAAGTACTTGTGCCAAAGACCTGCAGGAGGACCCGATGAAGACAGGAACAAAAGCAACAGTGCAGAGGAAAGAAGTAACACCATACCAGCAAGAATCTCATGCCCACAAACCTTAAAACACTTCATTCTTGACCAAAAAGCACACAAAGTCCTCGCGCTACAATCCGTTTCATGTGTCGTAGAGCAAAAAACATAGAAAGTAGAAGTGTAGATAAACAAATCCAACCGACATTCAAAATAGTTGCCATCGTTTATTCTCTCCAAGGCGGCCTACTTGACATTTTTGCATCCTGTGATAATCTCATTACTGAGTCTGACGACTGCACAATGTTGACTCGTCAACGCTGAAAAGGCACAAGGGAGCCTGAGGTCAACAAAGGCTCTCTCCCTGCGAATCAAAGGCACCCAATGCAGCATCCTCATCTTCGTCAATCACATCCAGCCAGGATACGCTGGTTATTTCCCGTTTGAGACCTACGAGTGAAGTAACGGCGCACATCAAAAAATAGTCCTCAAAAAATATTGTCTGCCTTTGAGTATCAGGCTTGTAGCTTTAGTTCCCTTGAATTTGAGAAAAAAAATGGAATTCCTCCATTACAGACTACATCTGTACGCAATAATGTAAAAACCTCTCCGATCCTGTTTCCATTTCCTGGTCCCACCAGGAATCAATTAATACAAGTCTTCATTTCCCAAAGGATGAATGGAACATTTCGAGTTGTTTTAGAGGCGGAAGAGAAAGGAAGCGGCATGACAAGTTCTCTCGTTGTGTTCCCACAACAACACTGACCTGATTAGCATTTCTTCCGCGTTTCCATCATGAAACCGCCCTGACGGTGGTCCGGCTCGTCTGAGAGCGGGATGACATCCAACCATTAACCTGATCAGCCGGTGGCAGAGAGAGCTTCCTCTCACCACAATCTCTAATATCAGTCAAATTATACCACATGTCAGAAGTGATGAGCGCCGGTAAGGGATAAAATAAAATGCAGTGCAACTTTTTCCTATTGGTGCAACCCAACAAAGCTGAGAATATCCACTGCCCGGCACAAATCCTCCGACATATGTGCAGGAAATCAACTTAAGGTGCATATATAACATAGCTGAAAGCCTCCTGGATTGACAGTAATAACTCTGAAGGAAGTTTGTGCTTGCGTGAAAAAAAAAAAAGTCTGCCACGCTATTACTTGTTGCAAATATCCAGCAATCTGCTGTCACATTAGCATGCTGCCATTTGGCGAAGTTATCTCAACCAAAAATAACACCAAAAAGAAGTGTAAAATGCACTTATCTTATAACACCATCATATACACACAGATGTTAACCCCTCTTACCATAAAGTAAATTACTATACACCCGAGTGTCCGGTGGAGCTGCGAGCGATTACTTTAGTGCTTTGACATTTGCAACAGCAGTAATGAGGCATGTCTCTGACAGCCGTGTCACTAGCGGCAGCCTATGTCTCAGCTGTTCAGTTCAACGCTGGGAAGAAGGCATACTGTGGCCAAACACTGGCACTCTTTCTAGATAATGATGGCTCACCCATAGAGAAGCGGAGAGAACGTGTCGAAGTCAGAGAAGACTGTGCGCATGTGTGTTTCAGTGAGGGAAAGAAAAGTGAGGGAGGCCGATTGAGAGACTGTATGTGGACTGCACGGCTCTGCGCGTGTGCGTGCGTGCGTGCGTGCGTGCGTGCGTGTGTGTGTGTGTGTGTACACGTCTGTCATTGCCAAGATGGAATCAGAGACTGGGAGAGAGGAGGCTGTGCTGGGACATAAAGACTAGTAGTATAAAAAAAAATGAGTGGGCTGAACACGCTCATACAGTGCACCCTCGCGTCAAGCGGGGCGACGATTTGCATGTGCACACCAGCCGCAACGCCAGCTACAGTATGTATTCTGCATCCAAATTAACCAGCAAAATCAAGGGCGGCTCTTTGGAGCTCCATGAAATGTATGCAAAATGTAGCTACTTCAGCATCAGCAACGTGCTTTCTCTGCCTCAATCGCATTTTTAATACCCTCTGAATTCTGACAGTTGTGGATTGAAGCCATTAGTTAAAAAAAAAAAGAAAAAAAACGAGAACAGAGAGCCTTATTACTTTTTGTTCAGGTTCAGAAGAGGCCCGAATCATACGGAGGGAATCACAGAGTGGTTGTCGGTGAGAGGTTTTTATTCTGTTCTGCGTCTTCCTACTTATTTTGTTCCAATTCAGATTTTTTATCTCTCACATTTTGGAGACCTCAAGACCATCGTTCAGTTTATCGCGCCCCCAGTCCGCGATTTCACTGCAGCAGCAGTGTGCCTGCCAGAGTCGTGTGTTGTCTGTTTGCCGAAACACCTGCAGTTTCAGAGCACAATGTCGGAGATGGATGCAACTCAACTGCCTTTCAAATATAGAGCCATACCGTCAGTACAACATGGAGATGATCGAAGAGAGCGTCGAAAACTGACCGATAATGGACGATTTTACTGAGTTTAAATCTCATCAGATGTTCAAAATGAAGTTTTCCGTCCAAGGTGGGGTTCTTTTTCATGTATTTTGTTGTGTGCAAACAGTGTCAGCAATGTCATTAGTGAAATTTTGGTCTTTTTCAAATGCTTCAACCCCCCCAGTCCGCTCTGCCTCTGTACTGCCCTCTGCAAAGCAGCATGATCCAACTGTACCCACCCTTTTGTTCCTTCCCCCCGCCCACCCCCAGCCCCCTAAGCAGCACATAATGGCCACCTCGACCCCCCCTCCAACCCCCCCAGCCCAACCCCTGGCACAACCCCGCCTCCGATGGCTTTTAGCCGGTGACTGACTGTCACTTTCACCGGGGGGGCGCACACACAGAGTGACGTCTCTCCCTGTCTGAGTGTATAGGAGCCATGCTGGGGTCACACAGGGGTGTATACATACAATGCAGCATGTTCCTCCAGTCTTTAAGAGCCCACCGTATATCAGACAGGCGCTGTCTCTGATCTCAAACCTGTGGAGGGCTGCAAACCCCGAAGAGACGGCTTTTCGTTCCTCTCCTGTGATTCTCGGTGCTTTAAACAGAGGCTTTCATATGTATGAGTCAGATCAGCGGTACACATTTAAAAATCAAAACTCTCTCTCTCTCTCTCTCTCCCTCTCTCTCTCTCTCTCTCTTTCTCCTCTATCCTTGCAGGTCCTCAAATTCCCTCGTCCTATGTTGGACGCAACCGCCATGCGAATTTACTGTGAGAGTAGAAACGATCAGTCTAGGCGGCGTTCCTTTTGCCGAAAACAAAGTGTTGAATGCCGAAAACCATCAATGTATTTTTATACATGTTTTCGAGAATGCTAATTCTTTTCAAAACCAGGTTTCCTGCGCAGCATTCATGAGGACAACATTGCTAATTTATGCTCTGAAGAATCAGCAGCACAAACGCCCGGTTCAGAAACAGAAGCGGCAGAAAAAAAAGAGGGAAAAAAAAGCAGGAGTGAGTGCTGTTGTTAGTCATCTGTGATCCTGTCACTCAATGCTGTTGCGGCATAGGGTCCGCTTCCTGTTAACAAGATATGTTTACAGCATCAGCATTGGGCTCCCACCGTCTGTGTATTTGTGCATTTATACTCCTTGTCACTCCTCAAGATTGATGCGTCCGCATGTCGGTTAACCATTAACGGCACAGAGACTGCCATCGTTGGGGCGACGGGGACGGTGACGGGGTCCCCGGACCGCCGAGGTGCTCGGTTGGCTGAGGCGGGCCTTCCTTTGTTGGGGAGAGGCGACAGGATGCTCCGTCTAACCATTAACCGGGGCCTGGATGCCGGGCGCCGCCACTGAGGCGACGGACCACAATGTGGCCCCCGAAGTCAGGCTGGCCGAACATTAACCCCGTCCCAGCTGGGGCTCTTCCTCCATCGTCCTGTAGATAAATGAAGAGACGCCGTCGCCATCAGCTTCTCCTTCCTCCTACTCATCCACTCACTGTGCTTGTGTCTCTCCTGGCACTATACCGACGGTGGCGACTTGTAAAGGAGGAGGAGATTGATATGATGAGAGGTGGACGTGGTCCTTCCTGCTTCAGGACGAGAAAAAGAGCAGATAATTTATGGACTCATCACTTTGCGGGTCGTGAAAACAGCACTCTTTTTAAACAAAGAATCACCCCTCAAAGAAATTATCATGACGAACGAACACAGAAGTGTGATTGAAGTTGAACAATCACTTAAACAGTCGCAGCGCCGGCACAATCAAGGGCTTTAATTTATGTGGCCGGTTCTCTTCATTTGTGATCTCCTCCTGCAGCTTGCGCCGCGCGCCGTCAGTTTGAACGCGACCCCCGTATCTGCTCGCACGGCCCCCCTTTCACCGCCCCCCCCGCCCTCGAATGCCGCGGGTCCCTCCGTGTTTAACACCTCCGAAATGTTTTTCTCCCAGATGTTAAAAGGGCGACAGATTTAGCCGTCGCCTCGATCATTAAAGCCCGCTCCCCTCCGGAGAGTCAGCAGACCTCCACGGTGTCTCGGTCCCTCGCCATAATGGCCGCTCACGGTCCAAATGGACTGAAGAGCTTTCATGTGTTCTGAACAGTGTACTCCTCTCATTACAGCACATAGTGGCCTCACATCAAACAGCCTCATTATTTTCAATGAGGAAGGACGCAAAAGTGTGTGACAAGTTGGAGCTACAGAGTGACTCCCAAGTTCAAATAAAACCCTCTCTCTGTGGGTTTACCGTGCACGCTGCCGACATTAAACTAATGCATGTCTGTAGACTGGCGCTATTAGGACACAAGTACCGGTCTCTCTTTTATTTACGCAAAGTCTACAGCAAATCACGTTGTTTCAAAGCAGTCATAAAACACTTCAGCCTTTCAAACTGCAGAAATCTGCATTCGTGCACACTGAGGCGTCAACGCATCCCGGTTCATTTGAGAGTGTGATTGTGATGAAAAGGGATGGACATTCACAACCGGCACCTCTGAATGTCCTATGATAGATGACTATTCACAATATGATCATCAAGGTGCAGAGAGAAAAAAAAAAAGGTTTTGATGTAGCGGAGACCATGGCGCCAGCTCCGGGCTGAATTAGGAACTATTTATAGTTTTAAAGCATTTTACATCATTTACATAAAAAGCCTCTATTACCAGCCTAATTTAATATTAGCTGACAACAATTTGACAAGCCCAGATCAGAGGTTAAGCAAACACACAATGGCTGTTAACTCCATTAACATGGAAATGAATGCAACAACTCAATAGCCTGTTGTCATACCTACAGTGAACAGCCTAAATAAGTTGCAGTGAAAAATCACAAGGGCTGTACTTGATAAGACATACTCGTGTTACTATGGCAACATCCATGGCTCAAGCTAAGAATGCAGAGATCTGGATAATCGTTGTCATTGTGATACATGTTTTCCTTTTCCTTGGCTATAAGAGCCGCGTATCACTGCGCTGATACGTTAATGTGTTTGCTGTCCTTAAGACTGGTTTCCACTCAGGGATCATTCGAACAATGGCTGCACTGGCATGTCGGGGGGGCTGCAGGCAGCACAAAAGCCCCTGCCTGTCACCGTACCTCCAAGTATACAGGGATATTTCACTCCTGGAGTGTATATGTGCACCCTTTTATGCACTTGCGTGTCGCGTTGGATGATGGGGGAAATGACATTTCATGCAAAACAACAAGAAATAAAGCAGTTAGTTGAATACAAATACACAATTTAGTGTTTAGGCAGACGCAAACCTATTTCCTAATTTCATGTGATACGCTTTGAATGGACCCCCGTGTACACAAGGAGCAGATCTCTGTAGTAGAAATTCGATTTGACAGGCTTAATTGCAGATTTTATTCACATGTTTATTTGGTGGGAATAAATGTAGGTATTTCGTTGAGCCCTTTTAGGGATTATTGCCAATAAACTGCTCGTGGAGTTTGAACCGCGTTATTAGCGTCAATCTCCAATTCAGATGTGACTCAATTTTGGATGTCGAGTATTTAAAAGCACATTTATTCGCGTGCATTGATGGGATTATGAATCTGCAACAGCTGACCCATCAACATCGCTGAGTGCTAAAAATAATACCCGGCAGCCAGTGAGAGATAAAGCAGCGCCACAATGACTTGATTATTTTTTTTCCTCTTTGTAATCAATCTGTTATTTGGCCTCTTGCTCTGGCTTTTTCCATGGTTGAACCGTTTAATGATAAAACATACACTCGCAGTGAAGTTGCTTTTCTTGAGTAGTAAATATGATAATGAATTTCAAGCTGCTGGCCTGCGATTTCATCACATTTTATCCCCGTAATGAGTATAATTGGCACTTGAGGTGATATATTGATATTGGCCGAGCTCCCGCAGGCTTCTATGTTGTTTCAATGTGTTACCCTGGGTGTGAATAGACAGCAAAAACCCATTTGACTTCCTGATGTAGCAAGAAATTCTCATGCTTTTGAGGAAGCCAGACTGGCTGTCATTTTGCACAATGTGTGGTCTCTGATCGCCAAGTACTTCAGTTCGTAAAAATATCGCCTCCGTATTTATAGAGGACTGATACGACACTTGAGTCTTACACATATTCAAGCACAGTTATTTCATAGACCTGTATCTGCATGTCTTTATATTTCTTTGTTTCATATTAATTCAATTTTTCAGATAGTTGGTTGAAAAGAAAAATCGAGATAAAGCGTGCTGACAATCCAGACATCGCTTACATATAATGTCTGCATGGACTGCTTCAGTAAGGTGAAATATATAATTGGATGTAATCCTGCTGATTTATTAGGAATATTTCTCTCAATAACTGTTGCTGATCCTTGTATGTTACTGGTGCCCCCTGCTGTTCAAACCTCTAATTGCACCGTTTCGCTCTGCGTTGACGAGGAGATGCTTTAATGGTGCATTCATTTCAACTGTGAGACTCTCAGTCCATCAACATTGAGTCCGTGACATTTAGCTGCTTCTCACTTTGTTTTTGTGAACACATAACAATAGAAAAAGAAGACACCCAAATGAAGCCATTCAACAGGGAACTACACATGAATCACTGACACATTTCACTGTTGCCGTGCATGTTGCCACAGTTAAGTTTGCCTCTTGTGAAATACAAATATAGTGACATGTGTGACAAAGTCAGGCCTGAGAATCCGTCCCATTATATTAACTGAGGAAACTGTAATGGTCATAGAAATAATAATCAGAGACATTTCCTCGGTTCTCTCAGTCCCTCGCTGCTTTATCACCTTTTTTTTTTAAACATTCTCACAGCCAAAATAAAATAAACTCCAGGCGAAACACTTTCATTGTACAAAAATGTCAGACATGTGTTGTGGTTGCTAAGCAAACAGTGACTAATAATATCTACATGGAAGAGGTTTGCATTAGTGCAGCAAGCCAAAGCACAGCATGTCTCAGTCTCTACCAATCTAAAGACAATGAAGGTTCACCACACTGTAATTACCCAACAAAGAGTTTGTCAGTCACTCCTCATAAATATGAATAAGGAGGGATGGATAAAGGTGTTCGGTCTAAATTTGCCTTGCTTTTTGACGTGAGAACGAGAAAACGGCCCAGCATCACATTCATCCTATCAAAATCTCCTGAGGGAGAGAGTTTTTAAGCTTTTGTGTGTCAGTCTTTCCCTGTCATGACTGGATGAGTGCAGCATGTAGAGGGCGTAGAGGGGTAGAGATTGATGTAACAGGTTTGGGTTTTTACTTTTTTCTTCTTTTTGGGGGGGCTGGGGGGAAAGGGGGGGGGTTATATGTTTTAGAAACAGCCTGAAGGTGTCGGCTGTTACTGTGGAATGCAGGGGAAAGATGGAGCCGACCAAAACGGAAACACACATGTCAGACTTTATTTTCAATTCATTTCTTTTTTCTTTTTTTTTATTGACAGAATACACTGAAATCCCCACTTGCACTCCTGCATAGTCTTCACTTAGCATCCATTAGCGGTACTCTCTTAGTGCCTCTGAAGTAGGCTTGAACAACCTTATAATAACATTATAATGCCTGTTTTTGGCGTCGGGAGTTATTTGGTACGTTCGCGTGAAGAGACCTTCGTTCCCACCACATCAGATCCAGAGTGGTTCAAAGAACGAGCCAGTGTTATACAGTGATTGTGCATCAGGGTAGATCAGTGTCCCCCTTGGGGTGGTGGGTGGGGGGTCCAGGGGGGTGGGAGTGGGGTTGGAAGAAATCGCAGGGGGTCCCCGGGCTGTTGCTGCTCCGAGGTTATTGAAATCAGAGTTCAACATCTGAAAGAAAGCCAAAATAAGACCTTTTTCGAGAAGGTGTTGCAGACCCCAAAACGGAAGGCTTGAAGAGGGGCCCCACAGCTGTTCTCAAAAAACAATTTGGGGGTGGTGAAAGAGTGAAAACGGTGTGAAGACTGTGTCACCACTGCACAAGGAGCAGGAGCCTTCAAACGAAGAGGAATTGGCCATTTTCTTCATCAGGTCTGGATTCGAGAAAGTATCTTATTGTGGTTTTCTTTGAGATGCACAAATACAGAGAGTGGAGCCCCCCACCCCCTACATGGGAACCCTGGTGTTAAAGACAGCGTGAGGCGGCTGTTGTGAAAGTGAAAGGTGGTCTGACAAATGTCCTGTCCTCATCTGTTTTCTTCACTTCTTCAGAATTAGAGAACATGACTTGCCGTCAGGAGTATTCCTGCTCAGTTTCTCCTGGCCGTGCTTTGCTTCGCCGTCTCTTCTGTTTCCTCATGTGATCCCAGACCGACTGCACCGTGTTAGGATCTGGTCTCAGCTGAGGCCGGACCATCTGTTGCAGGACTCCTCGCTCTTTCTGCAAACTGATGCCGTTTTTATCCCTTCCCGGCTTCTTCCTCTCTGCCTGGAGTCATTGTGAGAGTAAAAAGGAAAGGAAAAACAAGAAACGACTGATCCAACTTCTTCTGCTGGCAACATCCTTTACAGTGAATATATATCCTCTCACACAAGAAAGATGTTTGTGTACATTTGTCACATTCTGCACATTTCTGAGAGATCCATTTCAGAACGGAATATCTTCCGCTTTTTGTCATCCACATTACTGCTTGATGTCTCTGCGTGTACATCACAATCCATCTCTTGGCTCTAAATTGCGATCTTGCAAGCGTCAGAGAACACAATGGATTCGGTCTCCTACAAGTTGACTGAGAAAGTTAGTGACAAAAATTAGTGAGGAAAATGTTAACATTTGGCATGAATAATTTGACAGCCAGAGTGTGTTGAATTATGGCCCATTTGACACCTTAATGTTCCGCGTACTCGCTCATAATAATCTAAAGTTGAGTGGACGAAATGAATTCTGTGAAAACACCAGAAGACAAAAAGGTGAGAAGCTTTCGTTTCTTTTTTGCAGTCTTCATCCAGGGTTTTTGCTTCCTCATTTCCTTCAGTGTGGCGGAAAGGCAACAGAATACATCCAGAACCGCTTTGGCCAGACGTTACTTTGATTTTTAATTCTGCATCCTGAAATTGGATGATCCAGGTCTGTTCTAATGTAGTTTCACCATTTCATGTGAAAAACTTTGCATTATATTCTTGCTGCATAGATGATAATGATGGTTCGGTTTGTTGGGGGTGTTTTGGGCAGTGTATTTAAAAAAAAAAGAAGCCCAAACTGCATAATATCTGTCCTTTCCAGTTTAAAAACAAGTGTCAGTTTGGAGAAAACAAACTGTTGGGTGTGTGGCAGTCACTGCTGAGGCATAAATAAGCTTGATTTCACATGTCACGGTGTTGATCGGTAACAGAATTGTCATTTACAGGAAGAAATGTGGGAAATGTATCAGTACATTTACTAATTCCTGTATGTGTCTATTTTCATATTTTCTATTTATTAATTTTTTCCCTCTATTTGCATGTATTTCGAATTGCTTTTCAATCATGTTTTTAAAAAAAAAACAGCCAGTGTTTGGTGCACTACTCATGTTTGACCAGGAAGTGGTGCTTAAGCTCTGAAATGGGACTTTATGCATCACCCTCCCTGTACACACACACACACACACACACACGCACGCACACAAGCACTCACGCACGCACGCCACGTGCATGTACCATGCAAAAATACACACAAACACACATGCACACACGTGCACGTACGCACACAAAAATATACACACACACGTGCACGTACGCACACAAAAATACACACACACCACACACACACAAACACACACGCACGCACGCACGCACGCACGCACGCAGGCGCACGCTCTTGATCTCCATTTTTATTTCTTCCCTAAACGAATCGTAATACGTTAGATTTGCTCTGAGGTTTACTTCCTGTGAGTCTGTGGTAAAGTGAAGATTGTAGCCCATTAAGAGATATCTGTTGATTCAGCAGCTGTGATTTTAACGACTCCTTCTATTTAAAAGCACATTATTTTACGTAAGTCAGAAAGTATGTGTGCGTATGCTTCCCAAATGACCCGTACACATTAGAATGACGAATGATTTCATCTAATTTACATCTAGATTGTGTTTAAAACTGTTACGAGTCTCTCATAAGGGGATTTGACTGCCCATACAAAAAACATCGCTTTCATTGTGAAGCATTCACTGTACATTTCATGCTGCTTCACGAGCACTTCACGTTCCCAGAGTCAAACTGCAGCCGCGATGCTAAATCTGAAATGAAGATTGCTTAATGACAAAAACAAAGACTCGTTGCTATAAACACAAAGCCATTTTTAAGTCATTGGAACAGGAAGCCGCCCTGGATCGTGAATCTGGGACTCAAACAACAGCCAGTGAATAAAGTGTTGGGAGTGAAAATCTACTTGGGGAGTTTTATTCTCTCTTTTCTCGTCGTTTTTTGCAACAACTCATCACCCGCCGATGAGCAACAGAGTTATGATCCCCTGTAAAAATGCAGGTAAACACCACGCTCAGAGAGTCTATTTATATTAACAAGTATCCCAAAACAGAAACAATGCTCCACCAATGAAATCGTGTCCACAACTCATGGAAGTCGTTTCACTGTTGCACTGAGTGGAGGGTTCAATTGTTTGTTGTTCGCTCTCACCAACTCACCTTTACAGGTCTTTTTTCATGAGCGCCGATGTGCGGAGGAGGAGGAGGAGGTGCTCAAAGAGGAGAGATGTGGCCCCAAAAATCCCAAATCAGATGCTCAGTGGAGGCAAAACATTAGGAAACAACATCGACAAAGAGTTCTCTTCGCAGAGAAGTGAGTGATCAGGATTAGTTAAATTCATAACAAGCAGCAGTGACATATTCTCTCTCTGTGTTTTCATGGTCGAGCTTCATACAAACACCAACGTTAATAGAATAAATCGTATGAGAGAGAAAGCTTCTACCCCTGAATGAGTCTGCTGCTATGAGAACAATACGCTGTGTTCTTTTCCTTACGTAACATGTTAATCGGAGCTTTTAACTCATTATATCCCAGTTAACCACTTCCAGGGGCGTTCCAAGGACTTCTGTGGATTGGGATTAAAGACGAGAAGGGGCCCTGGACACCAGATTGGATCACAAATTGCTGCTCCGTCGACAGGTTCACACCTCTGGACCTTTTGACCTCGCGCTTGTTTTTGGACTGTGGGCGGAGTCCCGAGCGGCCAGAGGGAACTCACACAGGCATAGGGAAAACAGGCAAACCACCTGGGTTTAAACCAAGATCCCCCCACACTGTGAGGGCAGACCACCACCGCTGCCCCTTGTCCACTGTTGAATGGAAAACATCCCTCAACAAACAACACATTATCTTCGAAACATTGTTTTTGATTTAAAACAAGAGGAGGTAAGAAAAAGGGGAATTATGTTACCAGAATGACAATATATATGGAATTATGGCACGAAAATTGACATGATGGGTGTATTGATTTTGATGGGTACAAACAAGTCGATACCCGGCCTGTTTCCACGGAAACATGAGACGCATTCTCAGTTCAACATAGTTTGGACAAATAGGACTGTAGGGACTGTTGGCATGGTTGGGTGGTCCGGCCATTTCTCAACATTTATGAGTACTGTCAAATGTAATGTTTGTCCTCCAACGCGATATTGTTCAACATTTGTCTTAGAAAGAGCGAAGGGTCAAACATTTATCAATTTCCAGCTCCTGGTTTGGGCCACAGATTGCATTTTATTACATTTTAATAAATGGGTATAGCCCAATGAACCAGTGACACGTTGAAGTGGATTTAATAAAGAAAACACTGTCTTGTGTCTTTACACTTTTGCTTTCATATTTTTGGATTGACTGGAAGCAGGGGGTGCTTCTCTGGGGGGTCCGAGAGGGGCTCCTGCTTAAAAGTTAAAGGCCCCAATGCGAATACATATTTCATCCACCTTCAACTTCTCTGCGACTCTTTCACGGCTGGCTCCAGCCTGGTCCATCTCCTGAAGACGGTCAGGAAAAGAAACACAACTATAGATGATGAGACTACGGGGAACTATTCCCCATAGCCCCCCCCCCTTCTTTTACATGATATCGAGAGCTCCTCATACACACAGGCAGCTGGCAGCCCAACAGCCTCAGCAGCTCGCACTGCTAAGCCAGATATATGTGGATATGTAACCCATAGTGTGTTTGTGGGTGTGCCTGTACCTGGCTGCTGCTGTTGGACAGCGTGAGCCGTCCCCCACCTACAGGACGCAGCCTCTCCCTGATAAAAGGATGAAAGAAGGAGCTGTTTTGTGTACATGATTCATCTTTTTTTTCCCCCATCTACTCCCTCTCCCTCTCTCTCTCCCTCTCTCTCTCTCTCTTCCTCCTCTCAGAGTGAGTGTGTGTCTCTCCTCTGCCTCCCTCCTCCCTTCCGTCTCTCCTCCCTGCTCGTCCTCTGCAGGCCCACCGCTCTCTTGCTGCAGAGAAGGGGCTGCGTGACGTCACTGAGGGCTGGAGCGGTTCCTTGATTGGAGCGGAAAAAAAAGAAAATGGGAAGAAGATTAAGAGGTGAGTGAGACGCACATTTCTGCCTGTTTTTTCCACACAAAAAAACCCTCACTCCACCGAACACACCCCGCTTCGGTGTGTGAGCGTGTGTTTCTGTGTGCGCGTGCTTTCAGCTGTCGCTCCATTGACGCCGCCGCTGCTCCCGTGCAGCGATTTTGTGCTACGTCGGGGAGTCCGGCTCCGGCTTTGAAGCCGGAGCCGCCGCTGCGAAAACGGCGGAGGCTCCCGGGGCTCGCGCCGGGTTGTCGCCGTCTCCTCCGAGGGCGCGGAGCCGCTGCCGTCGGCGGCGGAGTGAATTAGCCGGACTCCGGGCCCGCGTGCCGCCTTTTTTTCCCCCACCTCTCTCTCCCCCTCTCTCTCTCTCTAACGGTCGTTTCACGGTGTCGTCGCTGATATTTTAGGTGATGCTGCCCGTCCACACCCACATGATCCGCTGCTCCGTGGATCCATGTGCAGTGCAGATATGAAGGAGCGTCGATTTCACTGGATGTGCCAATGTTTATCTGCTGTCAGCCCGCAGCAGCAGCAGCCTCCTCGGGGCACAGGGTGACTTTGATTGGCCTGTTTGGCCTGGCTGTGGAGGAAGTGGACCTGCGATTACTGTATTAGGTAATATTCAGATGCTGGCGTGCACGTTGCATCTGTTTACCGAGTGTGCACGCTGGGGTCCAAGCCGGTTGGTTGCAGCGTTGGAATGCTGCATTATTTCTTGGCGTTTCCTGCATCCTGAATCATCTCCCTGCAGCTCAATCGGGGTTCGCGGATTTCGATGCCCTCCTGTTCACACGCCTGCGTTTCAGGAGCGATGTGTCACAGGAGATCGTGATGCTGTAGTATTCACCCACCAATCAGGAAACTCCCAGGAGACTCCTCAGACCCCCCCCATATCCCCCCCCCACCTCCCCCTTCCTCACTCCTCCAGCTCCAGAGGCAGCACGCTGCACGAGTGACAAACAGTCAACCTGCTGGAGTTTAGGACGCGGTCATGTGATCACCGTGCCTGAGAGAGCTCCGAGCCAGCGGACCCCCATCGTCTGCGCTTCTGTGTCAGTCGGAATCAGATGTGACAGAAGTTGGGGCTAATGCTACACTAGCAGAATAACAGACACTGTCGCAGGATCGATTGACCCCCCCCCCCCCCCCCCCATGTTTTCTCTGTTAAACTCAGGACCAACATGTGTTGGGGGGTGTCCACTGCACTGCAGCTTCATGCAACATGTATAGATACCCTGCAAGCACGTGTGCACGTCAAGCTGCTTCCCTGACCGAGCCGATTCAAATTTTGCGACCGCACACCACCGGTTTTTAGCTGGATTTTACTCGCACGTTTGTCAACGCCGGACTGCAGCTTGTTCCGGCAGTGGTGGTCCGGCGGTTCAACTTGCAACCTGAGGGTCCCAGGTCGGGCAAGAGGTCGAGGTGGGGAAAGTGAGAGCAGTGAACCGCGACTGTGACTCTTTCAGCAAGGCCCTTTAACCCCTCACTGCTCCTTGGGGAGCTTCTTGCTCCTCGTGTGTGTGGTTCAGGCTTATTTTTAATTGGACTGGTCTATCTATCTGTCTGTCTATAAACAACAAATACACTGAATGGAGTTCATTAATGAGCCTGTGGCAGAGATGCAGAGTGAACTACGGGGAGTTTCTTTCTGCACTGTAGCTTTATCACGGCTCACACTGAGACGTCCCGCAGGTGTTTACAGAGTCCTGATGTTGGGATGCTTGCCACATATAGAGCACGTTAGAACATCCTCATCAAATTGCAGAGGATCGGTTCGGCGGGGGCTAATTGGATTATGGTTCGGAGCCAGCGACAGGTTCGGGGGGGGGGGGCAGAAACTTTTCCGATGTACTTTGCTGGCTTTAGTCTGTCCATGGGTGGGTTTACACAAACAGATGTCGGATATTCTGCATTTGGATTTGTCTTCACAGAACAACTTTACTATGAAGAAGATGAATGCAATTTTACCAGCTCATTAGGGAAATGTTCAAAAGTGAGTTCAGTCTTAATGAAGGCGTCAACAGACAGCGTTTGTTTCGTTCGTTCATTGAACGCTGCTCTGAAACGACCTTTTCTGAAGATCTTTGTTTGCAGTTATAATCCAAACAACACACCAGGTTTTTGAGCTTGTTTCACTTCCGGCTGTTTGTCAGAGGTTGCTCGATGTACAGCGGTTTGCATTGAGGCCTCACTGTTAAAAGGCCTGTGTCTGAATCCCAAATCTTCACTGTGTGGAGTTTGCATGTTCTCGTGCTCGCCGTTTCTTCAGCTTCCTCCCGCAATCCTTTCGCCGCTCGCCAAGTCCAATCCAGCCTGGGAATCGAGTGGACATTTCAGTGCGTTTGTGATCGAACTCCGAGTGACCCGTCGTTTTGCCCACGGTTGGCTGAGATCAGCTGCAGCTCCGGCAGTCCTGCCTCGGCTAAATAGGACTTGATGGATGCCAAACGAGGTACGGTCGTAATGTGCCGGGGCGGCGAGATCCTCTCACAGCACTCCTGAACGACTCCTCTGCAGTGACTGTGGGCGCCGGCCACCATTGAGGCTCCATTAAAGCGAACATGCCGTCACAACAAATACTGTAAAACACTGTAAATACACTTGGTTGAGAGTTTTTTGGCCTGATATTTTGATGGAAAGAAAACAGATTTTGTCCACATTTTGTGGTGGGGGAGCTGCTCTCTGACGCACCTGTTTGGTCACGTGACTCTGTACCAAAATGAGCTGTTTTTCCATACTTCACAAGTATGATTCTAAACAAGCCAACTTTATTCGTAAAGTTTGATTTTGGGAGCAACATGGAACTCTGCAGCCTCTTCTCTCCTTCTCTTGTGGGCTTGTTTGCTCATTTGTGCACAATGTGTGTATTTTTCATCGCTGTCAACTTGTCAGCATTAATCCTTACAAACATATCATTAATTTATGACTTGCTCACAGCCTTCGCTTCATTTACAACCAGCCCGCGTCGATGCACAGCTGGCCCAGGAGTCTCCGGGCTCTTCTGTTATTGTTGCGCTCTGCCTGTAAAATGGTGTGTGCATCCAACCAGTGCGCCGAGATCAAGGATGGGGCTCATGAGTCTGGCCGGGGGGCATTTGAACTTTTCTGACAGCTTGTGATGGCAAACGACTGTGCGAAAAGTAGTGACACTAATGTGACAATTATTCTCATGCGACGTCCATCTCGGCTCTGTTGTTTCGAGCCGTCAGATGGTGGCGTGCGTCCGACTTTTCCTCTCTTGGCCCACTCGTCTCATCCCGCCCATTCCCGTTCCATGCAGCGCCATACGTCGGCTCTGTGCACCTACACTGCAAAAAAGGAATTTCAAGAAAGTAAAAAAAGCCTTGTATTAAGGAAATAAGTCTTATTTTTTGTCCAAAAAAGAAAATTAATCTTGACGAGCATGTTTTGCATGAGAAAAATAATCTGATTTTAAGAAAGCATGGCTAACTATTTCTTTATAAGATATTCCAGCTACTTTTGAGCTGGAATAAACCAAAAACAGGGTCTAGAAATGTTTCACAATAAAACCCAGTGCAACAACAAGATTATTTGCCTCACTTTAAGAGTAAGACCATTTGTACAACTTCTCGATTTAACAATTCAAAGAAACAAGAAATGGGCTGCATGGTGGCATGTTGGTTAGCGCTCTCGCCTCACATTAACAAGGTCCTGGGTTCGTGCCCAGGTTGGGCCTTTCTGTGTGGAGTTTGCATGTTCTCCCTGTGCATGCGTGGGTTCTCTCCGACTACTCCGGCTTCCTCCCACAGTCTGAAAGCATGCATAACTAAATAAGTGGTTGGTTTTTTTTAATCGAAGAATTTACTTGAATTTAGATTTTCTGCCTGGTTTTAAGACCCATTTTAGTCTGTCAGAGGCAGGAACTTTGTGCTTAATTTAAGAATTCTTGTCATGTAAAACAAGCTTACCCCATTGGCAGATTTTTTCGCTTCATACAAGATAAATTGACTGAATTCAGGAATATTTTTGCTTCTTTCTCGTAGGCCTGTTTTTGCAGTGTAGGAAGCATTCTGTGTTCGCTGACTCCTTCCCTCCACTTGTAACTACTTGAACACTTTCAGGATGAATGAGCAGAGGAGAACTTCGGAGACGGTCAACACGTTGCCACAAATCGTAGAGGCCATTAACTGCATCGTTTCACACGAGCGTCCTCTGTAGGAGTCCTCAAACATGTTTAGCACAGCGGAGCTCATGTACAGAGCTGCAGAACAAAGCTCACTGTCACTGGTGTCCCAGGAAGATATGGGATGGTTAAGAAGAGCTTTATGCAGCTCTGGTGTGATATGATTAAGTAGCACTCCTTTGTGGAGGGAGGGAGGGAGGGGGGGCCAATAAATGAGCTCTGTTGTTTGCACGGGCAGCGATGGATTATATTAATGCTGCTTAACGCCAGCCAAACACTCTGGTTGACGTTTGAGCGGACCTGCAGCTCCGGTACGTGCTCCACACTGACTCCAGGCTCCGAGGTTTGCCCCCATAAGATTCGCAGTGGGCGCTGGGCGTTGTTAGTGTGTTTAACAACCTCCTCCTGGCATGTATTGCCAATCGCAGCGTAATTGTGTCAGCGAACGGCAAGTGCGGATCGATCGGAGACGGTGGCGAGCGGGAGAAGGAGTCCGTCTGGCAGCTCGCGTTTGCTCGAGTCTTTTTCCGTATTATTCCTCATTCCAGCCGTGTTCGTCCTGAGCTTAAGAGCCGATTACCAAACGAGCAGGAAAAGGTGGCAAGCTGCCCAGAACCTCAGACTGTGAAAAGGTTGAACTTAATCCATCCTGGAGTCTCAGTCTTGTCAAAGGATCCTGTTTCAGAGACCAACTGTAAGATCACAGGTATTGTCACTTGCACTGCGCTTAGGAGTATAAAATCAGGGTTTTTCAGTGTAAATTGTTTGATCCCTTTAAGAACTATAACTTCTGATTAAGTATCATTACCCTCTGTTTTCTCCTTATTTTTGTTGACCTGACGATTATGTTCTTTTTCATCACCCATCCACTGAAAAGCATGTGAAATGCCAAAGTTTTTACGTCCGAAGTGGTGGTGAGCATCCATCTAACCGTCCATCTTCTGTCACACTTTTCCATATTAGGCTGGGGGGGGGGGGGGAGCTGCGGCGGATCCAA
>JASSRZ010001347.1:0-10310 GCA_032164315.1 Malacoctenus gilli
GTCTGTCTGTCTGTCTGTCTTTCTGTCTGTCTGTCTGCCTGTCTGTGTTTCTGTGCTTGCGTGTGTGTGTGAGTGTGTCTCTCTGTCTGTGTTTCTGTGCGTGTGTGAGTGTGCGTGTGTGTGTGTGTGTCTGTCTGTGTTTCTGTGCGTGTGTGAGTGTGCGTGTGTGTGTGTGTGTCTGTCTGTCTGTCTGCCTGTCTGCCTGTCTGCCTGTCTGTGTTTCTGTGCTTGCGTGTGTGTGTGAGTGTGTGTGTGTGTGTCTGTGTTTCTGTGTGTGTGTGTGTGCGTGTGCGTGTGTCACAGGATGTCGGGCTCAATTAAAACGTCTTCACTCGGCGTCTTTTGACGCGGAACAAAATAACGGAGAAGCTGCTGAACTTTCATTTTCTGTCTTTTTTGAATACTTCCTGTCGCTTTTTTATCTGTGACTTCTTCTTCACTTCCTCCATATTTGAATGGCTGCCATCCGTCGCCGTGGTGACCGTGGTGGGAGGGCGGGCAGCGGGCAGCGTTCCGGGTCCCTCGGGGGGCCGGCGCTGTTTGTTGGCACAGCCGTGTGTCCACCGGCCGCGCTCTGCGCCTGACGGACGGATGATTTATTTGTGGTGGGGGTCAGAGGTCGCGGCGGGGCGGGGCGAGCGGCCATCGCGACATCTTCCCAGAGACGGAGTGACCCGCGTCCCGACGTCCCCCTTCAGCCCGCCGATCTGGTTCCACGTCTGAGCGGCGCTTTCGCACCGGAGCCAGAAGGTTCCTCCTCGCGTCCCCACGGAGCGGCTCCAGCGTCCGCCGGCGCTTCTGGCTGCTGATTGGCTGCTGCTCTGTCTGCAGTTGGACAACTTCGTCCAGAGGAACCTGAGGCGCGACGCGGCGAACCTCCGGCCGCACGCCGTCCACAACCAGACCGCCGCCATGCTGCAGCTCGGCACCAACCTGCTCACACACACGGCTGAGCAGACGCGCAAACTCAACGTGGTGGAAGCCAAGGTGACGGCGGAGAGCACACACACACGCACACACAGACACATGCACACGCACGCATTCACAAAAAACACACACACAGGCATACACACACAGGCATACACATGCACACATGAAACACAGGAACACGCACACACAAACACACGCATGCATACATACAAACACACACACACATGCATACACACAAACACACACACGAACACACACACATGCATATACACACACACATACATGCATACACACAAACACACACTTGCATACACACACAAACACACACACATGCAAACACACACACATGCATACACACACATACACACATGCATACACACAAACACACATACACACATGCAAACACACACATGCATACCCACCCAAACGAACACACATGCATACACACACACATACATACACACATAAACACATGCATACACACACACATGCATACACACACAAACACACACTGCATACATACACACGTACGCACAGGCACTGAGCGGCGTCGCGTCGCCCTTCAGGTGCTGAACCAAACGTCTCGCATGGAGATCCAGCTGCTGGAGAACTTTCTGTCCACCAACAAGCTGGAGACGGAGCTGCTGCTGCAAACGTCCCGGATCAACCTGCTGAGGGACAAGAACAGGTGGGACATTAACCCCTTCAGTCCCTGCCAGAGGACGCCGCTGTCCCCCCGACTCCACCGCAGCGTCCGGGTGATGCGTCCGAGATCCAGCTGGGATCAACTGGTGGGACGTGTCCGTCCCGTCCTCCCGTCCTCCCCGAGCTGTGTTGTCCTCCAGCTGCCGGGACCGCGCGGGTCAGCGCGTTGAAGGGTGAACGGGTCGCACGGTCGCTGGTTCGCAGCAAACAGGCCGGCGTCTCGACCTCGGCCGCGCTGACGCTCGGCGGCTCCCGTCGCTCGCTGGACCTCCGCAGCGCTGACAAATTTCCCGCGTTTGTCCCCTCGGACGGAAGGAGGTCGAAACAACATCTGGTGTCGATCTTCTGACCCAAATCCGAGCAGAAACGCTGCCGGGAGTTTATCGGCGAGCGCGTCGCACCGATGCTGACAGATGGTCAAGCTGCATCCGTGTTTGCACTCACAATATTTTCGCTGTGCCTCATCCAGACGTGTCAGAGCGACCGCTGAGAGATCTCCGCGTGCGTGCGTGCGTGCGTGCGTGCGTGCGTGCGTGCGTGCGTGCGTGCGTGCGTGCGTGTGTTAACAGTATAGTTCAGTCTCTTGGACACACTCAACAAAACACCTTCCTGTACAACCAACTCTCACTTTTAAAGGTGATCGTAAAATACACTCATCTACTCACATGTAGCTGTGTGTATGTTTGTGTACGTGTGTGTGTACTGTGTGTGTTTCAGTGTCCTGGAGGCCAAAGTCCAGATGTTGGAGTCTCAGCAGAGAGGAGAGCTGCAGGTCATGAGGGGGGAGAGAGACCGACTGCAGGTACGCCTGCCTGACTGCCCGCCTGCCTTTCTGTCGACCTGCCTGTCTGCCCGCCCGTTTGCCCACCTGCCTGTCTGCCCGCCTGCCTGTCTGTCTGTCCGCCTGCCTGACTGCCCGCCTGTCTGTCCACCTGCCTGTCTGTCCGCCTGCCTGACTGCCCGCCTGCCTTTCTGCCCGCCCGCCTGCCTGACTGCCGGCTGCCTGCCTGTCTGTCCACCTGCCTGTCTGTCCGCCTGCCTGTCTGTCCGCCTGCCTTTCTGCCCGCCCGCCTGCCTGTCTGCCCCCCTGCCTGACTGCCGGCTGCCTCCTCCAGTCGCTGCTCAGCGCTCAGACGGCGGCCGTCCGCTCTTTGGAGGCGCAGCTGCGAGTCGCCAGCAGCAACAACTCGGCTCTGCAGAGAGGGCAGGCGCAGCTCGTGGAGTCCCTGCACAGGCTCGTCGCCATGGTGACCGGTGCCACAGGTACACACACACTCATGTGTGAGCGTGCATTTGTGGGATGGGCGGCAGAGCTGAATAAAGACGTGTGTGTGTGTGTGTGTGTGTGTGTGTGTGTGTGTGTGTGTGTGTGTGTGTGTGTGTGTGTGTATGTGTGTGCAGACTCGCCCCCGTGGACCCAGGTGTGGAGGGACTGTGCCGACGTGCACCGGGCGGGGCACTCTGCCAGCGGCGTGTACCACATCTACCTCGGCAACAGGACCGAACCCGTGCAGGTGACGCGTCGGCCGCCGTGCCGCAGGGCGAGGGCGAGGGCGGGGCCCGCTCGGAAGGGGCGGGCTCACAGTGCGTCTCCCCCTGCAGGTGTACTGCGACATGGACACCGGCGGCGGCGGCTGGACGGTCTTCCAGCGGCGCTTCAACGGCAGCGTGGACTTCCAGAGGAGCTGGAGGGACTACAAGATGGTCGGTTGTCTTCACTAGAACCTCAGAGACGTTTACCTGGGGGGGGGGGGGCTCCTCAGTGTCCAGGTGTCACCCCCCCCCCTCCCTCGCAGGGTTTCGGCGACGTGTTGGGTGAACACTGGCTGGGGAACGAGGGTCTCCACCTGCTGACCGCTCAGGGTCAGTACTCCCTGAGGGTGGAGCTTAGGGACTGGGAGGGAAACTCCGCCCACTCTCAGTACGAGCGCTTCACGCTGACCAATGAGAGGCAGCAATACAGGTAGCACACACACACACACACACACAACAGTGATTGTTCAGTGTTGTTATTCTGGACTAAAAGGAGCGCCGCCGCCGCCGCCGCTCGCTCTCAGGTTGTACCTTCGAGGTCACGGCGGCACGGCGGGACGCCAGAGCAGCCTGAACACTCGCGGCGCCGCGTTCAGCACCCGCGACCGCGACAACGACAACTGCGACCACTGCAGATGTGCTCTGATGCTGAGCGGAGGTAAAGACGTCCATCCCGCTTCGACTGTTTCCGGATCAGCTGTCGGCTTCAACGTCTCTTATTGTGAAGAGACAGGAAGTGCACCGTTCCGCACGTTTGCCTCCTGCTGCGGCAGAGCGAAGCCTCACCGCGTTTCTCTCCCCTCGCCAGGTTGGTGGTTCGACGCCTGCGGCTTCTCCAACCTGAACGGGATCTACTACACGGCCGGGCACAACATCCGCAAGCTCAACGGCATCAAGTGGCACCATTTCAGGGGCCCCAGCTACTCGCTGCGCTCCACCGCCATGATGGTGCGGCCCTACGACTTCTGAGGAGGCGGCGCCGCCGCGATGGTGTAATCAGATTACTGCCCAGGTGTGGAAACGTCCTCACAGGAGTCCAGTTGGAGCTCTTTAAAGCACGAAAGCCGATGAAGCTCCGCCCCTGAGCTCCACCCTGAATTCTGCCCCGTAGCTCCGCCCCTCCGTGCTGCCCCGCCCGACCTCCGACAGGTGGAGCATTATGGCGCTGGGAGGGTGGAGGAGGTTTCGAATGCTGCTGCTTCTCGTAGTTCCACCAACATTCGATTTTGACTGTTTCTGATGAAAGAGAAGAAGAAACGTGTGTCGGTTGAGGAATCGATGGAAAAAGAAAGAACTGAAAATTCGTGATGACGTCACGACTGAACAACCCTGCGAAGTGAGAGGACGCTGGGGGGCGGGGCCACGTCAGGTCCCGCCTCCAAGTGCAGGACGAGTCCTCAGACATGTGACGGCACTTCAGAGGAGGAGAAAAGTAAAGTGAATGTATATGTTTGGTTTTTTTTTTGTTGGCTTCTCACGAGATGAGGCGATTCTTCTGTAAAAACTCCCAACTGGGAACCGGGACTTTCCCAGACAGACACTTCCTGGGTTCCCATCTGAATGAAGTCACAGTGCGACAGCAGCGGCATGACGATGGGAGCTGCAGGTTTGGTCCTCAGTTCATCAGTTCATCAGTCTGTGTCTCTGCGGTGACGCAGTGAAAATTCATGCTGTATTCGTCTGACTGACTTTCACTCTTATTGAATCGCACTTTATGGAAGAAGAGACGAGCATAAAACAGTGAAACGTTCCTTTTTTCAACTTTTTTAAAGGATAAAACTCGCTATTTTTCTCTTTGTTCTCTATATTTGTAGCAAAGCTCTTTCATCCAACAGTATTTTTCATTTTGGCAATAAAAATCGGACGAAACGCGTGTTGTGCGGATGTTTGTTGTCCTTCGGCAGACGGTGAGTTTTTGCGGCAAGTTAGAACAAACCGAGAGTCCATCACAGCCACGTTTTCGTCGTTTCTCGTTTGAGTCCCCTTGTGGTGAATGCTGCTCTGACCCCCCCTGGCGGCCTCAACGTATAACTACGATATATAGGCGGCGTGTCAGTCTGATGTTGTGATGCAGAAAGTGACAGAAAGTCTCGAAGCCTTATTTTATCAGTCAAACCGGCTGGAAAACAAAGAGAAAACCGCTTAAAAGACAAACAGGAAGTAAAGTCACAAAGGCGGAAGAACAAAAAACTCACAAATAAAATGACCTGAGAGCAGCAGAGCGACCACGAAGGTGTCACGCGTGCACGTGCGCGCGTGTGTGAAGTATATATGAGTGGGTGATCAACCCTGTGTCCGTGTCTCCATCTCTGACCGTCTCAGGTGTCCGTGACCTCAGCCAACCTCGGCTTTCGCTTTTTCCCCTCTCTTGAATTGGTCCCCCTTGCGGCTGCCGTACAGTCTGTTCCGGTCAGAGAGCTCAGCTAGCGCAGTGTGAAGGTCGTGAGTCCAAACTGTGAGTATCCGGATACTTTCCGAGCATTTAAAACGAACCAAGTGACATTTAGACACCAAATGTTACGATTTTGTTCAGCGAGATGTTAGAGGTTTTTATTGGTTTTCGGTATTTCGTCACTTTTTCTGTCGTCACGGTAGTTTAGCACTTAGCCCGCTAGCTGACGTTAGCACATCGTGCCGCTCACAATAGCAACAAGCTTACCTACAGCTAAGCTTTGTGATATTTAAACGTCATTTTATCGTTTTTCTCAACACTAACGTGCCATTTTTGTGCATTTTTAACGAGGTAATTCGTCTAAATGTGAATAATTATCGCTGTGTGTGTTGCGTTCACGTCACTCTGACCCTTCACTGCTAAAGTAGCCGAGTAGCTGCGGATTGACTGACGACATTGTTTTGATGCCGTTCGATCTGCTGCCGTCCGTTACACGGTAGTAACGTGTGTGTGTGTGTGTGTGTGTGGCGGCGGTAACGGTGTCGCTGTGCGGTGCTTCGGGCTCATGCAGCGGTCAGCTGGGCTGCTCTGTCCCGGGGAGGTCACGCCGTCGGTCAGCTCCGTCACACTGCTGATGGAGCTAGCGGTTCCCGTTGACATCCGTCCACTCCTCACCGGGTGCGCTGCTCCTCATGTGTGTTTAAGGCAGTTATGTTGTTTTCTTCCTGCTGAGATGAGATGATGCACGTTTGTTTGTTGGTGTTCTGTCGCCAAGATCCGGATTTCGGCTCTTCCAGTAGAAATCTGGGGACAGAGACAAAGCTCCAGCCTTTGGACAGAGCTGTCCAGTCTCAGGTTGCCATGATCAATGGTAACCAGTCGTTTTATGGGACATGTTTGGACCCTGAAGCTGCCCGGATCCCGTCTGATGCAGCAGTCGCTGCTGCTCCTGCTGTGGAGAGTCAACCTTGAAGGATGCAGCAGGTTTATCAGAGATAACTTGACCTGAAGTCCGCAGCCCTCCTTCATTTGGACGTGACGACTTGACGCGGAAATCGTTACCGGGATTGAATGTTACTCTAAAACGACAGCAAACGCATGAAATGGTCCGACGAGGAGTCGATGTGACGCCTGCCGTCCGTCCGTCCGTCCGTCCCGCAGGTGATCCGTCATGTCTCTGACAAAGCCGCAGATGAGGGGGCTGCTGGGAAAGCGCCTGAGGTTTCACCTTCCCATCGCCTTCACGCTGTCCATCGCAGCTGCCATCGCGTTCAAGGTAAACGCACGCAAAACTCCGCTGGCGTCGAGACATCCGTGACGCTTCTGTTCTGAAGCTTTGGTCTCGCAGCTTCTATTTCATGAACTTTACACAACTGTGTGTGTGTGTGTGTAGTACGGGGTGACCGAGCCCAGGAAAAAGGCCTACGCCGACTTCTACAAGCAGTACGACGCCACCAAAGAGTTCAACTCCATGAGGGAAGCCGGCATCTTCGAGAGCGTGCGGCCTTCGGGGGAGTGAAGACGCCGTGAGTGTGATCGCGCCGCGTGACGGCGACACGTTGAGCGCAGCGAGCGACTCGCGACTCGCTTGAGCCGCCGTCGCGTCACCTGCGAGCGTGTCTGACCGCCGCTCTCCTCCCTGCAGCTCCGCCTCCCGCCACTCATTCCTGTTCTGAAGATGGATCCTTCGGCGCCAGCTGACGTCATTCACCGATCAGAAGCGAACGTCTCTTCCCTGTTTTGTTCCTGATGATTAAATAAAACTATTCTATGATAATGTGAAACTTGTGCCGCGTGTTTTCTGGACGGAGACTCCGTCTTTAGTGAAGTCTGGTCTGAGATGGGGACGCTGAGAGAAACAAACGCTGTTGATCTCGCTCTGAAGGGGGCAAAACAATAACAGTATAAAAGTTTTCACTGAAAAATATCTCGAGTGGACACAAAGTCTTTACTTTGCGGCCTGTGGCTTCAACTTCATCCTGAAAAGTCAAATTAAAACCTGTGACACGTCTGAGAAACGAGGTTTTTAATGACTCTGCCAGAAACGGATCAGGAAAGCGCGTGAAGCCTCGTCAACTTGGCAGGAAGTGTCGCCGCAGCTTCCTCCGGAGGCGATCAGCGGCTCTGCAGCGCCCCCGCCGGACGCCCGCGGTACTGCCGCCTTTGTTCGCGCCGCCTCCGTCGCCGCACTTCCTGGTCTGAGAAAGCTCCGACTGTCAAAACTCGTCCTAAAGTTGTCCGGACTCGGCGGACGATGAGCGCCGCGGCGGGGGCACCGCAGCCGGGGGGAAGCCCGCTGTCTCTGTAGCCGTCTGTCCACGCCATGAGCGTCGGACGCGGAGGTTCTGGGCGCTTCGGGGCAGCTGGAGCAGCGGCGGCAGACGGAGCTTCGGCGGGCACGCCGCTGTGAGGCGGAGCGGGACGTTAGCCTCGGCGGCTGGCTAGCACCTTAGCCCGGCTCTTAGCCGCCGTTAGCGTGGCGCGCTTGGCGCCCAACGAGAGTTTCCCGACCGCGAGGAGGAGCAGCAGCACGAGGACATGGAGAACAAGGTGCAGATGAGGAGCCACCCTCGCAGGTGAGACGCTCGGCGCAGGTGCGGGGCTCCCGGCGGCGGGGTCGCTCCGGCCGTCGTTAGCCTGCCGGGGACGCCGAAGTTTGGGGAAGCGAGCCACGGGTCCGAGCGGGGGCGCTCGGCAGCGCGTTAACGGCGTCACCGGCGTTAATTTGGGCCACGGCTCGGCCCGGTCGGTCCGAGGGGAATCCCGGGAGGCCGGGGACCACACCGCGGGGGGGCCGCCAGGGTCACTTCCGTTCAGGGGCCACGAACACCAGCGACACGCCACAGCAGCATCACCTCCTCCAGCCTCTTGGGGGGGCTTCACTTTACAGTAACTTTTTGTGCTGCTCCTGCCCTTTCAAAATAAAAGGCTGCTGTGTGTCCAAGCCTGGTCTCACCATCTCATCCTGATCTCATTCATCCTTTCACGCTGCTCAGGTTCATCTGCTGTCATCAGATTCATGGTCTTGGATGGTTTGGACGGTAAAAGTGAGACTCTGGCGTTTCAGAGACGTGAAACAGGCCAGTGAGCGTGTTGTGGTGGTGGTTTGGCATGGTGGTCTCGGACCCCCGTCGATGGTTCCTGCAGTGGGAACTCGATCGAGCTGATTGGTCTCCGACCCAGAATAAAACAAATGTGTTTTGGTGACGAATGCGACTGAACGCTGTGGATCAGCTGACCGGCGTCCCTGCGCGTCCGGGACGGGAACCAGTAGGTCGGTTCCTGGTGCTCATTGTGTTGACAGGAGGAACTCAAAAGTTCCCTTTTTGTTTCCCGTCAAAATTGCGACCTGGTGAGGGGGGGGCCAGCTGGGGTCTGCGAGGACACGCACGCTGTCCGTCCTTGTGTCCTCGAAACTGTCTCTCCGTCTGTCCTCCATCCGTCCATCTCCTCCTCGTGTCTCCGCAAATCATCCATTCATTGCAGCGTTCATGTCTCCGTCCTTTCATTCATTGGTCCAAACCTGCTCTGTCAGGTGCCTGTCTGTCCCCTCTGTCCCCTCCGTGTCCCCCCCCCCCGTATTTCAAGGTTCTTCCTTCGCCGCTCGCCTCCGCCGCGTGCGGGACGTCTTTGGATCTATTTCTGTTGCTGCCGAAACTATTTCCGTCTCGACTTCAAACGGCCGCGGGTGTCTGTAGTTTTGGCGGCGCGCCGGCAGGTGCTCGGTCTCCCGTTCCCACCTGCGGCGAGCGTCGCTGAGTCTCTGTCTGTTGCATTGCAGGCAGCTGAAGAAGCTGAGCGAGGACAGTCTGACCAAGCAGCCCGAGGAGGTCTTCGACGTCCTGGAGAAGCTGGGCGAAGGGTGAGTGGGGCCGCGGGGGGGGGGGGGGGGGGGGGGACGCGGCGCCGCGTCTCCCGTCCCTCGGGGACTTTCTGTTTGTCTCCGCCCGTCACGCTTGACCTCGTTCTCTCGGCGTGTGGCTTCGTTTTACCTCGGAGGTCTGGCTCCGCCCACCGCTGGCGGTGTGAACGCTTCATTTCCTGTTTCTCAACGCTTCCTGTTCTGAGCGGCGCCGCTCGCTTCTCTGACAGCTCGCAGCGGCGCTCTTCAGGCCGGGACGTCTCGCACCTGCAGACGCCGCGAGGACGCCTGGAGCTGCGCCGCCGCCGCCGCCGCCGCCGTCTTCTTCTGCTGCTTCAGAACAGGATGAGACTCGCAGAGGAGTCGGCCATGATGGCGTCTGTTCACTCTGCAGTCAGCGAAGCACGAGTTAACGCGATGAGATGAACTTGATTCAGTTTATCTGTGTGCGTGCAGGTCGTACGGCTGCGTGTTCAAGGCTCATTACAAAGAGACGGGCGAGATCGTGGCTATCAAGCAGGTTCCCGTGGAGTCGGACCTTCAGGAGATCATTAAGGAGATCTCCATCATGCAGCAGTGCAACAGGTACGTCCTCCGCGCAGGTACGTCCCGAGCGGGACGCTCACCGCTGTGACCGGGCTTCAGCGTCGCAGCAGGCGATCACCTGACCTGCCTTTAAATCTGTGTCATGAAGAGGCTGCAGTGTTTAACTCTGTGTGTGTGTGTGTGTGTGTGTGTGTGTATTCGTGTCTGTCTGTGTGTTCGTGTGGGTCTGTGTCGGTCTGTGTGTGTGTGTGTTTGTGTTTGTGTGTGTGCATATCTGTGCGTGTCTGTGTGTCTATATGTGTGTCTGTGTGTGTCTGTCTGTGTTTGTCTGTGTGTGCGTGT
>JASSRZ010001348.1:0-10307 GCA_032164315.1 Malacoctenus gilli
ATCCTGCTTTCCTTTCACTTCCCACTGACTGCAAATGCTCCAAATAAGTTGTTGTAATGTTTCTGAAGGTTTGGAAGCTGTATTTTTCTCACAGCTCCAAATACATTTTGAACTTGTCTGCAGACACGTCGGGTCAATCGAATTGACTTATTCCACTATTTCTGAGTGTCCCAAGCTCTCCCACAGTAGTCTGGTGTGTATTCAAACTGAAACAAGCTGTAACTTTCAGGAAAAGCAAGTTTCCTCTTGCTGGCGCTCAAATAAGCATTTTCTTCTTCCAGGTGCTCATATCAGCGTTTTCAGCGCGTGTAAATGCATTTCCCTGCAAAACACCTTCCTGCTTGACTCCTTACTTCCTTTCACTTCAGAATGACTGGAAATGTTTAAATCAAGTCGCACTAATGTTCATGGATGTTAGGAAGATGTATTTTGCCAATTTCTCAAAATGCATAGTGTCCATTTCTAGATACATGGACAGTATACCAAATTGACTTTTTCTACCTTTTCTGACTGTCCTAAGTTCTCCCACAGCATTCTGGAGTGTTTTCAAGCTCCAAAAAAAGCCGGAACTTTCAAGCAGTTTTGCAGCAGTCCTGTTTTCCTTTTGCAGGCGCTCAAATGAGCATTTTCGTCTTCCAGGCGCTCAAATAAGCGTTTTCAGTACGTTTAATTGCAATGACTCCAAAACACCTTACTGCTTCACTCCAGGTTTCGTTTCACTTCAGACTGACTGCAAATACTCTTGATATGTAGATCTAATCTTCCTGATATGGAGGAAAAATCCTCTGTTAATACACAGTGAGCAGAACCAGCGGGTGGGTGACAGAAAGTGTGGATCGTCACACATAACTCTTGGCCTGGAGAGCCAAGGTTCATGCCCGGGACATCATGTCTAGCCGAGGATGGTATCGGATAGGAACCAAGGATGACACCTGGTGAAGGCCCACGTGTCGTGGCCGCAGCCGTCTCAGAATACGGTGGCGACACCATGTCTGCTCATCTACAATAAAGAGGGTGGTCCTGGGTACACTGGTTTGAACGTTCGAACGAATATGCGCCCGTATGCACATGCTTCTCACAGATTTATCTGTTTCTGTTACTTTTCAGTAAACTCTCTCTGCTTCGACTGACGGGTCTCCGGCTTTCTCCTTCTGGTCCATCTCCACTCTGAATTTTCATTGACTAATTGGCGTCACGAACAGGATATCAACAGAACAACGGCTGGTTAGTGCAATTATTTCATTGCTACATTACCATGCCCTGTTTGACGATATTGCAAAGAATTTTGTGCTAAAAGTTGGGTTCATGATTCTCTTTGAAAAGATTAAATGAAATTGAATAAGTAAGAAATTGTGGAGATACCAAGAGAACAGGAGGAGTTGGTTTCAGAATATTGAATTGGCATTGATTTGGAATTTAAAGTTGTAAATGACCGGTGTGTGAATTTGAGCAGTGTGTGTGTGTGTGTGTGTGTGTGTGTGTGTGTGTGTGTGTGTGACCTGCGAAGAGGCGCACTTGAAAGACAGTGCAGCCTAGGTTTTGCGGCGTGCGTAAAAGATAGCACAGCCGGGTTTGAGGTGCGTTCGAGGCCTCCTTGTGTCTCCCGCACAGTTGTGGACAAGCGCTTCCAAGTAGCGTTCCTACAGACTGATTGCATGTGTACTGTACTATCAGTGAGAATTAACACGGGTTGGGATGAAAGACTCCTGCTTTGGTTAAATCGAGAACCTGATATGCGTAACATCCCCTGTGGGGATAAGGTTAAAATCATCGGCGTAACTGAATGCAAGTTGTAAGCTTCAGTTTTGGTTCTGGTTCTGGTTTTAAGGTACCAAAGTTCAGTGTGTGTGTGGATGTGAAACTGCTCTTTGAATCTCTAAGTAAAATATTGGATTGAATGTTAAAAGCGGAGACCGTCAATGATGTCTTGGGATTTATTGAAGGGTTTTGTGTGGGGATTCCTTACGTGTTTTTTTTCTGAGTGCTGTGTTGCTGTAGGCCTGTGAATTTCTGTGTATGTATGGGTGTTTCTAATCTGTGAGAATGGGAAATCGACAGTCCACAATAGAGGTTAAGGATAAAGATAAAACTAAAAATACCAAATGCAAAATAAAAGCAAAAACTGACCAAAAACGCAAATTCAAGAATTGGAGAAAACAGAAATTGTAAAAAAAAAAAAATGAAATTGACAAATATCCCTGCGGGAGATTGGAGAAGTTGTTTGGACCAGACACACCCACTGGGGCTGTCGGCTGCAAAAAAGGCTGTTTTTTTGTGAATCCGATCTCAAGTCTGATGAATGAGGAAACAGGAGGTGCGTGGCCCTATGAGGGGTCGTTCAAGGAGAGCAGATGTGAGGATGTGCTGTTGCAAAATAATCGTCAGTCAAACTGGGATGTTACTTATATGCATGAAAGTGTGCAAGCGTGGAAAGAAGTGGCGGCGCAAACGCGTGAGGAGATAAAGAGGAATGAATGGGTATCTACGAGAATGCGGAGTATCATTAACACTTGTGCTGCGGCTTGTACAGAGATGCACCTCCCGGTGCTGCAGACTGCACTGCAGACACGCGCGGGGGGGCTCTCTCCCCCCGCGCGTGTCTGTGTGGTTAAAGCGAAGTATCCTGGTGCTTTTAAAGAACAGGCGAAAGAGTTGTTGTATGGCTGGGTTTGGCGGCAACCGCAGAATGCGAGGACTGCGGGGGAATTGTTGCATGTGTTGTGTCATGCTGGATTGATTGTGCCAGATGAGGAAGTGAAAGAAAGATTTCCGTTTGTACAATTTCCAAAATTGATCAGGGATAGTAAGTTGACAGATAAGCAGGACAGAAAGAATTTGAAAGTTGTGTTGGGGGATGAAGAACTGCAGGTGGAAAAGATGGCTGATGATGATGAAATAATGATGATTGCTACGTTGGTTGAGAAACAGAGGAGAGCTCACAGGAAGGCTGCTCGTTCTTCCCGGAAAGAGAGAGAGAGGGAGAGTGAGCCTGAAGACGATGATGGAACGGGGTCGTCCAGGGAGGAGGAGTCAAAGTCAGAGGAAGAGAAAAACGTCAAGCCGTCTGGAAGGAGGGCCCCCACCCCATCGTAGGGGGAGGCTGGCCCCTCCCGGGTTGTTGCTGCACGGAGAAAAGAAAACAAAGTTGGTGTGCCAGTGGTGACTACGAGGCAGAGACAGCAAGTGTTGCGGGGAAAAGAGGGAGTTGATGCTGATGATGTTGTTGTTGATGAGGTTGCAGAGTCGAAAGTGAGTGCCCCTAAGGTGATGATCGGAGACACGCCATATGTTAAACCTTGGACCCCAATTGAAGTGTTTGGCATTGTTAAAGAAGCTCCAAATCCTATCAGACAGCCTGATGATTTCATAGCCTGGCTGGGACATATGTCTGATGCTTTTAACTGCATAAGGCATGATGTGAGACAAATGGTGCGATACTCATACGGAAAAGAGTGGGATTCAGTTAAAAATTCTTTCGAGTTCGGAGATGACGGGAGACGGAGCTTGGGACTCTGAAGATGAGAGGACTGCTTGGCTGAATGGTGTCCTTGCGCCTGTGATTAAACAATGTGTGCGCACTCGTGTTGACTTTTCTTAACTTGTGGAGTGTAAACAGGAGAGGAACGAGAAGCTCCCAGAATACATGGCCCGTTTCAAGGAGACCTGGGATCAACATGCTGGGGTGAGCCAAAATGAAAACAAACATTGGGCTGCACAGCTGTTTCTGCAGGGAGTAAAGCCACAGATTGCCAGTGCCTGCAAACTCAAGGAGAAGGATTGGAAACAACATTCATTTGATGAGATGGTTAATAAGTTGTCAGATTTGTACACACAAGACGTTTTTGACCATTCTAACTGCTTTTCTCAAACTAAGCAGACGTTGCAGGCGCTGCGATGTCCGTGGAATGGAGAACCATGACAGCAGACTGACCATCAGGAGGGACCTCGGAAAAAGAGTGGTCCTGGGGGTTGGGAACAAGATACCAGGCCAAAACAACACGAAATGCAAACCAATTGGGATGGTCGAAGTAAAGAGGGTGCACCATGCTTCAATTGTGGGAAAATGGGTCACTGGTACAGAGAGTTTCCTGCTCCATGCCAAGCTGACTGGAAATCCCGTCGTTCATACAGACCGGGAAATAATGGCCGAAATTATTATCCGCAGGCATGCCGAAACTACGGAGACGGGAACATGCAGTATGCACCACTGCCGGTTCCACTGCAACTTCAGGATTACGGAGGTGGGGTTGAGCCGGGGAATTCGGGACCCCCACAGCCGACATGCACGAATGCACAGGTCGCATAAGGGTGCCATGGAGGAACAGGAACAGAACAAGAAGCAGCACTAATTCAGGCAACTACAATCAAATTGACAAACTCACCAAAAGAAAATCCAATGTAAACAGTTAAAGTTAATGGCACAATGGTTGATTTATTAGTGGATAGTGGAGCAACTATCTCAGCGGTTAAAGCTAATGAAAATGTGTGTGAGCCTACAAAAAAAAGGTAACCACAGTTGGGATAACAGGCCTTCCAATTTCAGAGGTAATGTCACAAGAATCAAGCGTGGAAGTTGAAAACAAACAGGTAAATCACTCATTTGTAAACTCAGAGCACAGTCCAATTGGGTTACTGGGCAGGGATCTGCTCTGCAAATTGAATGCATCCATACATTGCAGTCCGGATGGGTTGTACGTAAGACTTCCAGAAAGAGGAGTTATGCAGGCATTTTAAATACTACACACATCAGACGACAGTGTGGAAGCTTGGGTGTTTGAAGAGTTTGATGTAGCGAATGAATTTGCGGCATCTAATATGCAAAGAATCGCTAAAATATCTCCAGCATGTGGTGCAGTTATGGCAACAATGAGGCCAGTTCTGAATTGTTGTTGTGAGGCATCAGTGAACCCCCTGATTGAGTATCAAAACAAATTGACATAGATTCTAAATTCTAAATTCCAACTGAAAGGTGAGAAATACATGCTGGTTGGTCCAGAGGGATGTGCAATACCAATGCTGTTGACGGAAAAACAGAATGAGTTGTACACCATTAAAGATTCCTTTCCCCATGTAACTGGGGCTGTTTCAACAGGTGTTGAGGTGAAAGCGGTGAGCAAGATGATGTCGCGTTGGTACGCTTTGAGATCAGCGAGGTGCGAGCTTGAGGATACTTTGGTAACTGGCTTTGGAGAAGGCCTTTACATGATAAAGTTAAGTGACACTCTGGTTCTGCTGCAAGGCAAATTTACTTTGCAGCAGGGTGAACCGCCGGTTCGTTTCGGACCTCCTTCAGCTTTGGCTGAAGTACTGACTAGTTTGTGGGCCAAACATAAGAATCATGTCAGATTGATAGCCTCTGCATCCTCACAGAAAGTTTCTGTTAAAGCTAATGCTAAATTGCTAATGATCAGACAATGCAATTTGGCTCCAAAAGCAGTTGCAGGAATTGAAAATGTCATTAACTCTTTGTTGTAACAGGGAGAGCTGATTGAAACATCAAGCCCCTGCAACACACCGATTTTACCCATTCCAAAACCTGGCAGACCTGACGAGTGGAGATTTGTTCAAGATTTGCAAGCCATTAATAACATTGTTGTACCTTCGACTCCAGTCATACCAGATACCAATTCGTTCCTTGCTGCATTGCCATCAGACAGTATGTGCTACACAGTTGTTGATTTGTGTTTTTCTATTTTTAGTTTCTAGTTTTTTTCTATTCCTTTACATTCAGAGAGCCAAATCCTGTTTGCATTTACGTATAAGGGTAAGCAGTACACGTGGACAAGGCTTGTTCAGGGATACGTGGAGAGCCCAGGAGTGTACACGGCAACAGTGAAACGTGACCTCGAGGATTTGCACCTTCCAGGTGGGAGTACTCTTCTTCAGTATGCAGATGATCTGTTGACTGCCTCGCCGACACCGGAGGCATGTCATACTGACTCGGTTGAACTCCTGAAAAGACTGGCTCAATATGGTCACAGGGCCTCGTTGGCCAAACTGCAGTTTTGTTTGCCTCAGGTGACGTATTTGGGACATTTGTTGAAGGAAGGACAGCGCCTGTTGTCACCAGAACATGTGAAGTTGCTGGCTAACATGTCACCGCCCAGAGCCAAGAAGGGAATGCTTTCCTTTCTGGGCATGGCAAACTAATGTAGGCACTGGATTTTTGGGTACGCTGCAATGCACTCTGTTTTGAGAGCTGCAATGCTCCAGGATGCATCTGCTGAGGTCGAGTGGACAGACGCGATGCATGCGGTGTTTCGGGACATTAAGCAAGCGCTTATTTCAGTTCCAGCGCTGGGCTTACCGGATTACAACTAGCCGTTCCATCTCCACGTGCATGAAAAGGGGGGCATTGCCACTGGCATTTTGGTGCAGAAATATGGCCTGAACTACCGGCCTGTTGCGTTCTACTCTAGGTGTAAGGACCTGTAAAATGTATATGTATATAAAGAATGTGTTGATCTGTGTGTAACCAAAGCCGGGTTAAAAACTACATTTCTCAGCAGTTCAGGGTGCATGTGGGGTATTCTGGGTTCTATTTAATTAGCCAATGAGAGTTCCTAAGCAAATGGAAGGTGAATTTGGGGATGGGGTTTAAAGAGAATCAGGAAGAGAGCGATGCACATGGAGGGAGAGTTCGGCGGGTGAGTGAGCGCAGCGAGACGAGCACGGGGTTTTGTCCGTTTTTTTGGTATCGGTGGCTGGGCGGGTTTTGGACTTCGGCAAGCGTGTGGTTCCGCGTGGACGTCCGGTGAGTCGCGGTGTCAACGTTTGGAGGTGCTAGGAGTGGACGTTTTTGGTTCCCGTCCGTTGGGAGAAGCTGCTGGGGGCCGCTGGCCTTCTGCTGCTGCGCGTAAGGAAGAGCTGTGCTGCTGGACCCGCGGGAGTGGACAACGACCCGTTGCTGCGGCTGCCGTGTTGCCGTTCGTCACTGGAGCTGGACGCCTCCTTTAAACAGTCTCAGGATACGCGAGTAACGTGGAAGAGTTGGAACCTTTTTTCAGTTCTGTGGATTTCTTCCTTCGTGCACCAACATACGGGCCCCAACGAAATCCAAGCGCTTGGTTCTCATTGAGCATACTGTACATGGTCGGGCGAGGTCGGACACTGAACATCTGAAATTGTAAACTGTGAATTTTTTCATTTTGGGAGTGTCATAAGACACACGTGTGTCTAAGCCGACAAGATCACAAACTTTAAATATTAATTTCTTGGTTGGTCCATTTCATTTTAAAGGGTACGTGCAACTTTATTTTCTTCACACATTTTATTTCATGGTATTTTGGTATAGTGGTACTCATTTTGGGTTTCTTACTTCTACTTCTGAATCGCAAATAGAACAGCACAGCACCAGAAAATACATTTCTATGTTGTGGCACAGTTTCCAGAGTTGTCTGGATCGGTTGTTTCTCTTTCCCATTCTTAAGGGTTCCCTTATACTGTGTGAGTAATATTGTTTCTGGGAAACTAACGAGTAGCTCACAGAGGTTGAGGTACTGTATATATTTGTTCAGTGGAGGCACCACGCTGTTATTGTGTTATATCTATATATCTGCCTGTTAAACTATCACCTGCTGGAAAAACTGGGATTCAGCCAATTCACCACCAACCGCTAACACTCAGGATCCTGTTTAAAATATTGTATATTGATACTTCCAGCGACAGGAAGGGGTTACATAGGCATCTCTCCCCCGTAGTCCAGGTTGCAGGGGCTTGATGTAGTAGGCATGCCAAGTTGTCTTAGATCAGTGGCTGTTGCGCAAATGGTTGAAAAATCGTCACCAATTGTACTGGCTCATGACTGTGTTGTGCACGTACCGCATGCAGTGCTCCATATTCTAAACACTTCCGCCACTCAACATATGATGGCTGCTAGACGGTGAGGATATGAAGCGATAGTTGTATCGAGCTCTCATATCACATTGAAGCGTTCACCTCCTTTGAACCCAGCTACCCTGCTTCCATGTGAGGAGGAATTTGATGATCATGATGATTTGATGATTGTGCGGTGGTTATTGATACAGTCACTTCACCGCGACCTGACCTGCAACAGACACAATTTCACAATGCAGATATGATTCTATACACAGATGGGTCGGCCTGTCGACCCAGTGATGTTCAGCATCTGGCTGGTTATGCAGTGGTGAGTGATTGGGATATTCTGGAAGCGGGACCACTTCCAGCAGGAACATCTGCACAGGCTGCGGAGCTGATTGCGCTAACACGAGCGTGCGCGTTAGCTGCAGGGACAGTTGCAAACATTTACACTGATTCCAGGTACGCATTTGGTGTTGCTCATGACTTTGGTCAACTGTGGAAATTAAGGGGGTTTCTAACATCGTCTGGTAAACCAATCCAACATCATGTCTTGGTGGCTGAGCTTCTAGAAGCAATTATGTCACCATCTAAATTGGCAATCATTAAATGTGGTGACTGCGTTCCGCCAGCAGAGAGAGACATTGTGACATCAAGAACCTTTGAGCCCCGCTCACACACTGCAGCGACTCTGCAGAGGTTAAGTAGAAGTTAAATCAGGACGTTTCGCAGTGAACCACGAACTTGTTTCCCTGTTTTTATAAAAAGAAAGACTAAAGTGTATTCTACAAGGTTTCTGGGTTAAACCTCACCTTAGATTTTCCTCAGGAAAAAAAAACAACAGCATTCACTGTCTGGTCAGTATCAAACCTCACTGATTTTACAGGCTGTGGGAGGACATGGGGCTGTCCAGAAACACACACACACAAGTGGTTGCAACAGTTTGTTTTTGCTTAAGTAATTTAGATAAACGTAATTTGACTGGTGACACATGCACTTTGAGCTAGTGATAAAACTCAAAGCAGAGTGAAAACCTTCAATAAACTGAGCACTAATAGATTCAGTTTGCAGGAGTGACAGCTTGATCAACCAATCAAAGGGAACTTTTCTACGCACCAACGTAAAGGTGAGAGAGAGGGACAGAGCGAGAGCGCCATCCTTCCACGTTGAGTTAGCGGCAGACAACCCGTTGGCGCTCTGCGCGTGCTTCTCTCTCCACTTCTCCAAACTTCTGCGTCACTGAGAGACCGAGTCAAGGCACCGTGATGGCGCACAGATCCCGTCCGTCCCCGCCGCGTGGAGCCGGCGTGAGGTCCTGAGTGTGTTGCCGGAGCGGCGGGAGCCGGAGAGGAGGCATCAGAGTGCGGAGGAGTCGGTGGATGAGTCTGAACGTGCGCGCTGCGCCTCTGCCTGGATGGGATGCACGGTGAGCTTCATTTGCTGCGAAGAGGACTTCAGGCAAATGCCCGTGTCCCCACATGAAGAGGAGGCGAGGAAGAAGAAAGCGAGCCCGAGCAAGGTGAGGGGGCGGTGGGTGGCGTGTACAACCGCCTCATCTGTGTTTGTTTTGTTTTTTCCTCACTGATCGGACACGTGTGTTGACGCTTCGAAACTGTTTATGATTCAAAACTCATCAGGATCATCTTTGTCACACGTGAGATAAACACTAACCTTTGGCTCCGACGTGACGCCTTTAAAACCCTGCAGCTGTGGTTAGTTGGTGGGCTAGTTATTTCCTGAGTTTTCCCTGACTGGAGTGGGAATTCAGTGACATCATTGTTGAGTCCATCTGTCCAGGTTAACTTCAGACTCCCAAGCTGTGCTTTGAGTTTAATGAGGGACTGAAGTAAACCATTGACCCGGTCAATGAAAGCCGGCGAAAAGTGCCCACTCAGGCATGTGTGCAGGCCGGGAAAGAACCCAAAGCCTCCACCTGTGGTGATGTCACGGAAATAGCTCTTGGTTTTCTCCCTCTCCCTCTCCCCCTCCATGTCCAAACATCTGACTCTGTAGGATGTATACATTGTTTATGTTTGTCAACTTCACATTAAATGATGCTGCTCCAAGAAGTAGGGTCCCTGATGAGTGTGATGAGATCTGTGTGTGTAATGTTGTACCTGTGCTTGTGTCCCTCGGCCTCATCCTCTGTGTTTTGGTCTAAGTTTGTTCACCTGGATCCCTCCAACAAGTAAATCAATGTCCTGTTTTGTTTTTTTTTTCATTGCCATGGATCATCCAGATCTTGGCTCTGGTGCTCCTCAGCCACACACTGATTTTGATGGTGTCTCATGTGCACTACTCAATGTATCGAGGGGGCCTCTGACCAGGTATCCTACAGCTGATCAGCTGCAGGCAGGGGCGCGCTCCAGACCCAGCTTTCACATTGAAGCCATGCTGGTGTCACTTCAAAGATGTGTGTGTGCGTGTGTGTGCGTGTGTGTGTGTGTGTGTGTGTGTGTGTGTGTGTGTGTGTGTGTGTGTGTGTGTGT